>PVJA010004036.1:0-89665 GCA_004027025.1 Myocastor coypus | reverse complement strand
TATATATATATATATATGTGTGTGTGTGTGTGTGTGTATATATATATATATATATATATATATATATACATACATATATTCAACAGTAGGTCTTACCTCTTATTTGGATTAATGAAAATTTCTCATGAATTCATTACAGATGTGACTTTAAAGGCAATTCTGTTCTTAAATAGAAATAGTCCTTCAAACTTTGCTACTAAAAGGTGGCTTGTGTTCTCTACCAGCACAAAGACAATTTAAATTTTAAAAATTTCTTTTAAATAAAAAAGTTTATAGATACTCTGAGAGGCTTAATTATAATGAATTAGCAGATTTACTATTAGCTTCTCAACAATTTTAATATAAACAATGCATTTGAGAAAGTACCTGAAATAAAAGTTGGTCTTTTCATCATTTTTACATTATTATTTTCCTTCAAATTTTTAAAAATGAAAATGAAAGTTCTGCAAGTTTATGTCCAAACTTGGCACCACTTCTAGATAAGTAAAAGTTGAAATTATCCTATAAATAACTTTGACAATGAAATATAACCTAGAAAGAAGGTTTAACCTGCTCAATAAAAATCTAAGATAAACTATAATAAAATACTTTACAAAACATCTAATAGATCAATATTTTATAATTTTCAAAACTTTTAATTCTTCTGTGATCCACTGAGGATACTTAATCTGCTCATAGGCATTACACTAATTCATGAGCTCCCTTAGGGTGGGTAGGGCAGGCTTCATCATCTTAAAGCACTGAGGCGTAGCTTACTGGGTCAGTGACAAATACATCTTTCACTATAATTGCATGTTCCTTTATGTGTTGCTGCCTCCCTGCTGGGGAAAATGTTAGCATATTTAAGGTTTACTATCTGGTGTGATTGTGGTTTTGTAATTAAAGTATGTGATGGGAGGAGAGAGTGGGAGATTTCAGTAAGATAAGAACTTTCTTTCTGTGAACACAAAATCTTTTAGAGCATGTCTGTAAAACTTCTATTGAATTAAGACCTAGTAGAGTGTATTTTTGCAATCACCATAACAGCCATGTGAAGACAGCATAGTTAAAATAGAAAAAAGCAAAAAAAAAAAAAAAAAAAAAAATAGAAAAAAGCAAGAAGAACTGTGGATATTACAAAGATCATTATTATTCTCAGTGATAAAGGAAACCCTGTGTAAGTGCTTAAAAACACCAAATTCTCATATGGCATCTGTTTTATATATGCATATCTATTCATACACAGAAAGCCAATAAGAAAATGGTTTATTTGGCTCTTAATTAGAACCTATTTTGAGCTACAACTATCAAGCAAATAAGCCAAGCATTGCCGCACCTACTCATACTCCCCCTACCATTCTTCTCTTACTTCTAATCTGGACTGAAAGATAAGGAGTCGGGTCCTAGGGTGAGAATTTGGGGGAAAAGTGTGGGTTGGGAAGAACATCTGTGTTTTATCACCTGGTGTGTCAAGATTTGCAGTTTCTTCAAATGCTAAATTCTAATGTTACTCTGCAGACTTGTGCCTCCTGGTACAAATAACAGATAAGTACTCTATCCACTGATTCCTCTTGCACCCTACTGCCTTCGGGCGTCCCAAGGAAAGTAGGTCTTAACATCACAGCTAAATACAGCTTGCTCCTAGACAGGAATCTTAGAAAAAAAGGTTACTTGCATTAAACAAATAGCCATATAAATGGATTGATAGATATGTACTCTATTATTTTGCTTGAAAGGAAAACAGATGTATAACCACAATCTGGAAAGGAAACTAGAACATGGCAACGTATGTTACTGTATGTGCAGCATGCCCATAAGAAGCTCAGTGTAACCTGAATTATAGGCTAGGAAAACCACAGATAGTAACAAAGGCCACACACTCTAGGACAGATTCGGCAGAGGCTGCCAGACGAGGGGCAAATATGCTTTAGGAACACCCTGTTTGGATGGAATAAGAGACTGAGAGCTTGAATCAGGCTTGTAACTGGCCAGCCACTTTTCAACACAAACAAATCAAGCATGTGATGTTTAGAAAAGCAATTAAGGATAGTAAGTCTTTCTAGGATAATTACATGATTTTCACCTGGAGTTGTGGTTCAAGGAGCCTTCTGGAAACTGGGATTAGAAAGGTATATTTAAGGGAGAAAAATCAGTTCCAGATGATTTTGTTTTTATGTCTTATGTTCAAATTCAGACCATTAAGACTAGACACTAGAAATTAAACTCAGGTCAGAAAAAAAAAAAAAAACAGTAAAAAAGCTATTACTTCACAATTGTCTTTATTAAAACTACATAGTAGAGTTCCTCAAATCTGGGTCTTATAACTTTTCTCAATAACAAAACCTCTTCTGATAACACAATTCAGAATAGAAAAATCAGAAATAATAAAACAAAACTACATTTTCAGTTTAGTATGTCTGCTGATCACTGCAATGTTCAGGAACATATAACAGGGAGGAGATCCCAACAGCTACAAAAAGACAGTGCTAAGTCAGAGCTTAAAGCTCCATCTACATCTCATGAGGCTTTTGGGGGATGTGCAGGTATAAATCACAGCAGACATCTATCTACTCCTACTGAGACTGTCTTTAATGCTGAAAGGTTCAGTGACTTAGAACTCCACAAAAAATGTCACAGAGTCATACTAAACACTTGCCAGGAGGAAGCTAGCAATTTCTAGCCACATGCAGCAGCACTCTATCAGATCCTCTTGCTCTCCTTTCCTATCTATCTTGAGTGCTACACTGATAACATTCCCCTTACTTCTATAATGAAGGAGCTAAAAACTATCACAAAGAAATTTAATTCTTAAAAAAAGGACAAAGAGGAGAACAGTATTTAATATTGATCAGGTTTGTTTATACTCTCTATGTTTAACAAAGAACACATCTGAGCAGCACTTCTGTAGCAATCTGCAAGAGACTTTTATAATAGGTTTTTAATTATTCATTCTCAAGGCCAGGAAAATAGCTCAGCAGAATAAAGCACCTGCATGCAGGTTTAGGAGCAGGGGTTCGATTCCTGGGCTTGCCATGCCACCCGAACCCCAGAATGTGCTGAAATGGTACTTGAGACTGGGTATAGTGGCAGGTGCCTGTAATCCCAGCTATTGGGAGGCTGTAAACAGGGGAGTCACTACAAATCCACTCTAGTAGTGAAACGCTGAACACCCTGTAGAACCCTCCCTAAAATACAAAATAATACTAATACTACTACTACTAATAATAATAATAACAAGATTCTCAGGTACATCATTCATTCCTACTTTGTCTTTTTAAAAATAACACCCAAAATAATGAAAAGCTTCAGGTTAATGCCAACTGAAGTGTCCTTGGATACACTTTTCTGAAGTATCTGAGGATTATTATCTAGGGGAAGATGCCTAACCAAGATGTAAGGTGCTACCCAGGGGCCTATGCAAGCTCTAATCACAAGGAAGAGAAACAAGATGAAATGGTAAAATAAAGTGGGAAGGGGGGGCTGTGTTTAAATTCACATAAGCAAAGTCCTAATTAGTAATGCATCTGAATGTAGAATTATCTCGACAGCATGTACCTTTTATTGCTTTCAAATGTTCAGAGTGAGCAGAACAAGCTACCACTCTGCTCAGTAATGAAACATAGATAAAAATTTATATGTTAATTGGTACATTTTAAACTGGTGTTTAGAAGCTATTCATCTATTACTTAGGAAAAATACTCTTTAAAGTCATTAATAAGAAAACATAAATTTTAATTCTATTCCTGGCCTCATTATCACAAATTTTAAATAAGTAGGCTCGAAGCCAATGAGGCTTCACTGGCTTAACTAGGAATAGTAGTTGAGGGATTTGCCAAGGAGATTACAATAGGATAAATTAACTATCTCAGAAACACTGGAGTATATAATATCAAATGTAGTAGAAATGAATGTAACAAACATGAAGATATCTAAGACATACTAGTAAATAAAAGGATGTTGCAGATTGTGTGTGTGTGTGTGTGTGTGTGTGTGTGTGTGTGTGCATGTGAGTGATTTTAAAAGCCACATGTCAAAAGGTCTTAGATATAATCAAAGGCTATGGAGATAGCTCAAGGGCACAAATGTCTGCCTTGTAAGTGCAAGGTCCTGAGTTCTATCCCCAGTTCCACCAAAAGAGGGGGGATGGGAATCAGGAGGCTGGGGAGATAGCTCAGTTTAATAAGCGCTTGCCTGGCCAGTGCAAGAGCCTAGTTCAATCCTTGGTTCCACAAAAAATAAATAAATAAATATAAGAAATACATAAACAGATGTAATAAAAACATAGTGAATGTTTAAACAAAAAATTATTACAGTAAAAGATGCCAGACCATTAAACACCCTCATAATATCCTGCTTTGAATATACTTTCTCTTCATTCTTGCCACTTTCTAGAACATTTACCTTTCAGGGTCATTCTGAATTTGGCACAGAGCTGGAAGTTCCTTGGTGCCAGATCTGGTCAATGAAGACCAACTGTAACATTTGTAGAAGTCTTTCCAGAGGATATACTTAGCGGCAATATTCACCATATTTTTTATCTTACCTACTAAAGACAATCACAAAAGACTTCCAGAACTGCTTCAAAAGGGGGAAGAACAACAAGACTCGTATGTTCAAAGGGAACAGTATTTTAAGAGTGATAAATGGCAATGCATGTCTTTGTAAATTTTTTCAAAATTTGAACAAATTTTGTTTTGTGTCATCAACCACTGTATTGTTTCATCAATCCCTGTAGTTCTGAGGAGGTGGTAGAATATAGAGGAGAAAAAAGAAAAAGGAGTTAAGGGCACTAATAAAAGGAAATTTCAGGGGCTGGGAAGATAGCTCCGTGGCATAAGCACCTGCCTGGCAAGTGCAAGGCTGTGAGTTCAAACCCTGGTCCCACCAAAAAAAAAAGAAAAGAAATTTTAGCTTTGTTAAAATTTTTTAAAATAAAATAATTGTGTTTATGTTATGTTTATAATTAAATGCAATTACTAAATTTTATAGAATTTATATCTCACTGTAAAGTAATCATAAGTGGCAATTACTAAGAATTAAAGAAGTCTAGTAGTCCTTATAGATATTAGAAAATTATTAGGCTGGATTCCATAAAACAGGGGTCCCAATCACTGGGGTCTAGCACCAGTCTATGGCCTGACAGGAACTGGACCACACAACAGGAGTTGAGCTATGAGCAACTGAAACTTCATCTATCCACTCCCCATCACTTACATTACTGCCTGATCTCTGCCTCCCCTCAGATCAGTGGAACCATTAGATGCACACAAAAGTGAAATTCCTACTTTGAAATGCATATGGCCAGGGATCTAGGTGGACACAACCTATGAAAATCTGATGATCTGAGGTGCAGCTGAGGCAGAGATGCTAATACATGGGATCAGCCATAAATATAGATTGATATTAGCAGAGAAGGTTGCACAGTGATCACAATAAGTCAATTGTTTACAGACCCCTATAAAATCTTGTCAACAAGTAGAAAGTGGCACGTGGCAATTAAACTTCATCTGTTGGCAGACGTCCTAAAGGAAAATGTGTTGATATACTCCAACTATACAGCTGCATCTGGTTCAAGCTGTAACTTAGAAAATGACACTTATTTTAGTTAGTACATGACCTGCCTGATTTATTTACCATTTCCATCTGTGTCTCCTCCTGCACTGTGCACTTGTTTCATTTGGGTTTGGCAAGCACACAAGCCAACTCTAGCCAGATGAGTGAAGAGCAAACATCTCCGCTTTGAGAGAAAGACCTAACAATGGGAGAACAAAAGCTTTATAAGACTGCTAGAAAAAACAAAGCTGCATTTAAAAGAAAAACCGAGATTATTACTTAAATTATGGATTCATTTTAATACATGATTCACAGTCCTCAAGTCTATGAGCATGAGGCATTTTACATTTTACATAAAGTTTACATTCATAAATACATATACATTTTAATTTTTACAGAAACCACCAAAATTCAAAGAGGTAGAACAAGCATGAAAAGCATAATTTTTTTCTATTAATAAAAGAGAACAATGAGGAACAGAGAATACAAAATAGATGCAGCAAGCATAAAATGGTGAAGGTAGGCCTAGAAAGTTATACTTGCCATAAGTAAAATATTTCTCAAAATAAGTAATATTTGAAAAAAGTCATATGAATTTAAGAAACTCGGGGATAAGGATGACATAAAAAATTTCTTTAGGGCAGAAGTCCTCATCTTTTAATATGTAGATATATACTAGGACTCTCCATGTATTGTATTGTCTAACATTTCCAAGACACTTTATTTTCATAGAGCCCAAAGGGTTGATTATTCATAACAAATACTTTTGTAAACTACTATAAAATCTCAGCCAACAAATAACTCATCTATTTTTTGCCAATATATCCATCTGGATAAGGAGGGGTATAAGACATATTAGCAGGTTTAAATGTGTATACAAACCACAGTGCCTTCAAATGTGTTCACCTTCTACTGCTCATTGAATACAGGATCAAACTACAGAAAGAAGGCACCAATAGGCAAAATGGCAAATCCATCCTTAGCTCTGCTGTCTTCTCCATTCATAATTGCCATTGATTAACTTTGTTTTGTTTTGTTTTTGATGGAAGGTCTCACTATACAATCCAGGCTGACTTTGAACCTGCCTGGTCATCCAGGCTAGGCTAAAACTCATGATCCTCCTACCTCCTACACCTGCAGTCTGGGAATACAAACCTGTGCAGTCATACCTGGATATTAAATAAGTCCTTCAATTAGGATTCCTAAATTTATTTTCTATTTTATTCATCAACTTTTGAAATGAATATCCTAGGTGGTCATCATATTTTTATACAAAAACTCTTTAAGAAAGCTAGAGAATGTAAAAGGGGAAAAAAAAAAAAAACCTATTAAGGAGTTAGGACAGAAGAAAAGAAGACAGGTAGATAAACTACGTCTTAAGCATGACCAAAGTCAATCAAGGTTATTCATATCTATATTCAATAATTTTTACACTCCAGGCATGTGACTAAGTATTACAGAGACACAATAGTCTGCTTGTTTCCTCCTTATATACTAGTGTATGCACTGGCAGAGTATTTGCAGAGCTATATGCGCTGCCACCTTCATCCCTCAAGACTGAGATATGGCTGCAATACCAGTACTTTCAGAAAGGCAGGATTGCTCAAGTCCCACTGAGAAACTAGGCAAGAACTTGTCTCAAAAAGTAAAAGACAGCTAGGGATGTAGCTTAGTGTGAAGTCCTTGCATTTAATCCCCAGAACAGCAAAAAATAAAACACATTAAATAAATAAAATAAAATAAATTTTAAGTGAAAAAAGAACTAAGACAAAGGGAAACTTATAACAGGGACCTAGAAGCAGGTCTATAGATGCTCAACGATAACAAGAAGCAGAATAAAGCCCAGAATCTTTGCTTCATTTTACATTGCATCTCCCTTTGGATCATAAAAGTTTGCATCATATCGCTATTTGGTTCTGCTTGTAGGCATGCTAATCAGTTAAGGACTATCTTTACAAGATGTATTAGCCCTTACTAGGCCTACCCTATCTCATCCATCTTCAAACCTGAGAACACCAAGATAAGAATAACTAAAAAAATTTTCAGGCTTTGCAGCAACATCTAATCCCCAACTAGTACAATATTTGAGCTCTAGGGTACAGCAAGGATGCCTCCAAACTTACAAAGAGTACAAATCTATAACAACCTCAATATTCTAGGAAAAGCCCAGCTTCACAGACCATGCTAAGATTATCTCCCCCAAGCAAAAGAATCAACTATCAAGAACCAAACTGCCCTCCAAGCTATAGGCATTCCTTATGAGCTACAAAATTGGGAATAATGATCAACCACAACTCCAAGCACCCAAAAACCAGGTTCATTTTCTTTGTTAAGGGACCAATCTGAATTTATGTCCCTTCTAGTGACTTAAAACTAGTGTCCTTTCCCCATTCTCCTTTACTCTTAACTCTGCCTGGTAAATCTGCCCACTCCTCTCACTGACATGGCCTGAAATGCTTCTGTGATAAAACCTGACAAACCTACTCTACCAATGAATAGAGGTGCTCATCTCCTGTTTGGGAAATCTCTACTAGTATAAAGAAAATATTACTAAAGACTCTTTTCCTCTTACCAACAAAAGAGTGAGGAATCCCTAAAATACTTTAAATCTCATGCCAAAGTTCAGTACTCTTTACTATATCAAGCACAAAAAAAAAACACTACATTTTTTTCTTAGTTTACTGTCAGTTCTTTTGTTAGAAGGTGAACTATAGAGTATGCCTGTAATCCCAGTACTTGGGAGGCTGAGGCAGAAGGATCAGTGCAAGTTTAAGACCAGCCTGAACTGCACAGCAAGACCCTGTCTAAAAAAAAAAAAAAAAAAAAAAAAAAAAGGTGAACTATGAGAAAACAATTTATTTTTTCTGTGTTATCACTGTTCTCTTCCTAATACCTAAAACAATGCCTGACAAACAATCAGTAGTCACAAGTTGCTGCTGAATGAATGAAAGAATCAAGGTTCAGAGATGGCTGTGTAGCTATTTCTGGATTGCACGATATTTGCAAAAGGCTAATTAGTGTACACCAATCAAAAACAAACTTTGATATAAGTCTATTACCAATGCAAATAAGTTACTAAATTGTGCGATTAGTATAAACTATCAAACAATGCAACACTCTCCAGGAAAATGTGACACAATTTGATTCCTATGACATTGACATTGATGAAAGAGGGGTGCCATTGACATAAATTTAGTATACTTTTGCCAAAGAACTCAGTTACCTTTAAAAGATGAAGTTAAATGTAAAATCTTAGGCCTAAAAGATGTCTCTGAATTTAAGTAGTCATTTTTCTCAGAGCTTCAAAACAAGGAAATTTCTTTAAACTATAAGACAGCTTAGGATTAATTCCCTTTTGCGCTACCTTCTATTTTTTAATTATCAGTATGCTTATACCAGCTTGGAGTTGACTACATCTTTTTCCCAGAAAAAACGGAACATAGATATATTTCTCTACACATGACTTCATAGCTAAATTGAGCCCTGGATGTTTTAGGAACTCCCCTCACACAGAATAAAAGTTCTAAATCAAGGCAAACTTGGTCTTGCTTACATCTCGAATAAAGCCCATCCCCTACTGATTTCAAGATCCACTTTTTGGTCCAAAAAATTAATATACAAATAAAACACATAATACATATACAAAGGTCACAATTTGACATTTGCGTAAGAATCCTAACTTCATTAATAAACCAAAGCCAAACCAATCAACAAACATTCTTTCATGAAAAAAAAAGAACCTTACTAAAATTTTGAAAATGAGTCAAAAACAAAACTAAACAAAACAACAAACCAATTTCAGATCATCCTGGACTATTATCTAAATAAGCCTATGAGATGGTTATTTAAAAGTTTGAAATAACATGCTACTATCTGTCAGGGTTACCATCATTGAAACACATGTTAATTTGTAGATTTTCAACCTTAAAGATATGCATGAGTCTTATATGATGGAAAAATAAGCCTAAAGATAAGCATTTTATTGCTCTCTGAGACATCTACCAATTTAATAACCTTATAAATTTATTTTAACATTCTATCAGTTCCTATAAATATTTGATCTGTACAATTTTCTGGAAATCAGCTTTAACATTTGTAGTGGTTGATATATTATGTCAACTTGGATGGATGACTCAGTGGCCCACTTCCCTGTTGATGAGAGTCCCGCCCTGGGGTATAATTGGTTCCTCCCTGGAGCAGGACCAGGGCCTGCCTAGGATATGATTGGCTCCTCCCGACAGTGGGATCAAGGGCTCATTCTGAGGTATGATTGGCTCCACTCTAGGGCACAATGGGCCCACATCAGAGTTACTGAGCACAAGGAGACTTTTTAAAGGGCTGAGAAAGGAGTCAAGGCTTCACTTCGTCTGAGAAGCTTCAGTCTTCTCATTCAGCCTGAACTTCATTGTCTGGCTTGCAGTGCATACTCTTCAGCCTCCAGTTTGGATCTTTTGCCATCTGTCACAGACTCTTTAGCGTCCATTACAGACACTAAAGTCTTCCATCGCAGACCCATCAACCAATGGATAGATACTTCCATGGAACATTGCAGTGAGTTTCAGACCTTGGCACTGAATTCTTCAGTCCAGAGCGTGCAGACACCCTCTGCACACTTTCTCATCTGACTCTGTGGCTGAGTATTATAAGCCAATCTTGTAATTCCTTATATATTGTATATTTTGTGTTAATATCCATTCTTTATATTATAACTGTTCTGTTCCTCTAACTAAAACCCTAACCAATACAACATTGTATTGATTTCTGAATTCACTAGGCAAAATAAATTTGTGATAGGCGCTTCCTATGTATTATTCTGAGAACCACATACTTACCCCCTTTTAAAAAATGTATTTGATATACTATGAAGTTTTTACATATGTTCTTCTTAGTGCCTATAGAACATAAGAAAGGTAAATTGGTTTTGCTCTAAAGTAGAACCAAAAGAAATGTAAATCTACTGCATTATTTATTCTTTAGTAGGCTATAATTGATCCATCAGTACTACTGCTGAATTATTTAGCAAAAAAATCTAGCAAATAATTGCAAATTATCAATAATTATCCATATTCTTTAGAGCACACTATTTTATCCTTAGAGATGCACATAAATATTTTATAGTTATCCTGGATTCTTGTTAGACCCACAAAAATAAAGACAGCATGTACTATTATTAAGTGCTGCATCTACCTCACATTTTCTTCTCATTGGAGTTTCAAACCTGTACATTCTAAAGAATATTGCATTTTTCCCTTTAAAAACACACTGACTTTTTATCACCAGTAAAGTCACTATTAATACTTCAATACAGAAGTATTTATAGTGTAATTTATATGCATTGTTTAGTTTCAATTCATATTTTTAATAGTATTCATGTATCAAGTACCCTAATGGAAAATTTCTCCAAGTATGATTACTTATTCTTCTGATATGCTCTAATCACAAGGCATAAAGCCAGAGGTAGCTACTGATGGGATTCATGACATGCCATTTGACATATGGCACCTTGCCAGAGTGAGTATTTTAAGTTCAAAGAATTTAGGAAAATAGCAGAAGCAGACAGGTCATTTCTTTATGAAGGCTCTTGAACTATATAACATTTAAATATATTTTATGCCCCCTTCTAATTAATCTGACATTTGCTATAGGATCCCAGACACAAACACAAAATGAACAGAAGAAAATGATATATTTATTTATGCTTTGTTTTTGGAAATTGTGTCTGTCTTTGGTTTTGAAGCAGGACCTTACTGTGTCATTGAGGCTGGCCTCAAACTCAGGGTAATCCTCCTGCCTCAGCCTTCTGAGTACTACAATTATAGCTGTACAGTGCCATACCCAGCTCTGGAAAAGATATATTTCCTTCTTTATACTACAAAAAAGGTTTTAAGTGTTCATGTCTGAGCAACCTTAAAGAATGTTTCCAGTTTAGATGATTTGATTCATTAATTAATTTTTTCCTCTGGTAAAACAAAAAATATCTATGCAAATATCTAAGAACCATATAAATTACTTTTGCCTTTAAATCAACAGGGTATTAAAATACTAGCATGCCAAATGGCAAAAATAACCATAGTACTGAGCTTGCCAGGTGCAGTCCCCAGTTTATATGTCTTATCCCCATGTAACTACTGCTAACAAACAAAAGCTCTCCTTTTGTCCTCAAAGTCTTCTGGTTTGATAACACATATTTTACATGGTCACCCTATAATCACAGATTTTCCTCAAAGGAACCCTTAGCTTAATGTTCTGATGGAACTTGTATGGATTTTATCAGCCAACTACAAGTAGGTCAGCTAAACCCTGAAGTTAAAATATTGTATTTACCTCAAGTGAATCTTCCTATGTGTGGCATGCTTTTTAGAATACCTGAAAGGACAAGGAATCAGAGGTTCCCGTAAGCTTACAGAACAGGTGGAGGCAGCTTCTGTGCCTCTCAATAATGAGTGTTTTCATTCCTGTGAGTTCCTCTGAGACTCACTTTCATCCTAACACACTGCTGGGAACTGTGCTTGTGGGGAACAAGATCTTCAGTTCCTGCACACTGGTACCTACTGGAGGTGCAGAATAGTTTCAAGTAACTGTTAACAAGTAAATTTGGTTCCACTGGCTTGCAGCAAACACACGAGCTCAGGACACCATGCAGTTTGTTACTAATGTACAGACATCTGAAAGTTATGAAAACAGAGCTAGTTGAATAGGAAAAAAAAACAGTGGGGAAAAAAAGATGTACCTTTACAAAAATACAGAGAAAACAATGAAATATTTAAGTGCCTGAATCAAAACTATGAAAAAGACAAACAAAATAAAGAAAATGTCTAAAATCTCCAGCTCTGGAAATTAAGTCAACTGGAAAGCCTATGATGAGTGAGCAAGTAACAGGTTAAATGCAGCATAAATGAAATATAGCACAACTTCCCTAAATGTTTAAGCTCTTCAGAGGAAAACTGGTTTTATTTCATGAGAGGCATAAAGGCAGTTTTTCTCTCCCCTTCACATATGGCTGAAGAACATGACCATAGCAGAGCCAATAGCATCACTGGTTTACAGCTCTACATCTTTTTTCTTTCCTATAAACATGCAGCCATTTAAATGATACATTCTAAAGGCAAAGATAATGTACTACACTTAATTCTTTACAGCAGCGAACATAACCAAATGCATCCAAACTCTACATTCTCATTATCTTTCAATTATTTTACATTTTGGCAACAAACTAAATGTATGTATTGGCACAATATCTACTTTCACATAAATAAACATGAATATAATTGTATATAAACGATCAATACGGAGGTTGCAAAACACAAAGAGAGAAACAATGTGAATGCAGCTTGCTTTAATAGAAATATATCATGTATACAGTCTAAGAATTATTACCATTGATTTTTCAAAGTGGATTTTAAATACCCTCTGAGAACAGCTGAGCACAACTTAAAATTCCAAATATAGTGCTTTCTAGATCTCATCTGTGCATTACTAGATGTCTGGCTTAGGCAGCCATGACAACTCCTGACCAGCATTGCCCTGTAAAGGCCTCCAGGAAAGCCTACCACAGGCTACCTTTCCAGCTCTGCCTGAGAGTAGTACCACTGGTCCTGGGGTTTAGTGCCAGCCAAACAAAAATAGTATGTCCAGCTCCCAAAACAAGCATCATCAATGACTATGTGTTTTAACAGTTAATTATTTTTACCTTATACACAATTATCAATTTTAGGATTTTTGCCAACTTAAGCTACTGACAATTTCTGAGTGAAATGTTTTTAACAGATTATTAAGTTTATGGCATATTTTCCAGAATAAATAAATGAAAATTGAAAGACTTTCAATACCAATACTGGGACATTTTATAAGACATAAGCATTTCTCAGAATTTCTATGTTCACCTTGCATACAGTCAGCCTATTGAGTGAAATTAAGGTAAATCCACATGATTGAGAAGCTCTGCACCAATACACTCAGACACCACTTCTGCTGACCCTAAATGTGTTATTAGTCTTATTTTCTATTGCCATTTATGACCCTAATTGTTCTCAAGCCAAAATTCCCATTTATCTTTTAATTTCCAGCAGATGAATATTTTTCCCACAACTCAGAACAAATGGATGAGCCAGGGAGCTAACTCAGAGGCATAAGCACCTGCCTGGCAAGTACAAAGTCCTGTGCTTGATCCCAAGTTTAAAAAAAAAATAATAATTGAGCTTTTTGTATGAAAAACTCTCACATTTTTGTCTTCAAATGGACAAACCCATGAGCCTGACTGTATATTCAGGTCACCACTCTTGTCATAAGGAAATAAGCACGATTGACATATTATTTGTCCAACGTCCTTTTTCCTTACAAGCTCCATAAAGCCAGAGTGTTATCTTCCTTAATCATCTCTAAATCCTATATTCGATCACATTTTACACATATTATCTGGGACATAAATATTTGTAGGCCAAACATACTGTCCGTGCCTGTCATCCTACCACTCTGGGAGGATTTGAGGCAGGGAGGTTGCAAGCTCAAAACCAGCTTAGACAACTTAGTGACTTAGTGAGACCTTGTCTCAAAATAAAAATTATAAATAAAAATTGAAAGGCTAGAGAGGTAGATCAATGTGAAGGCCTTGGGTTCCTTCCCCAGTATAACAATCAATCAACCAACTACTGCTAAACAAATAAACAGAAGAATAGTTTCCCTGATTTTTACTCTGGATTTCAATAATTGCTTTTTCTTCTTCAAACGGCAGGAAAGCAATGGCACAACAAGGAAGCCAAAAGGCCCTTATAAAGGCTGAAGAAAAACACAGCACACGTAGCTGCTTTCTGTGGTATCCATCACATGTTACTCTAAACAAAATGTTGCTTTGACCGGAAATGGTTCCTTTTCCATATACTCATGTACTGGATTCTGGCAGTGTGGCTGGCACTGTGGCTGGCAGTGCTAAAGTGGTAGAAACTTTTCTTCTTATTGTTGGTTGTGCTAGGACAAGACCTAAGGCATCGGACATGCGGAGCTATACTCCTGGCCCAAGGTGGGAGAAGCTTTAAGAGTCAAGGCCTAGCCAGGCGTGGTGGCGCACGCCTGTAATCCCAGCACTCGGGAGGCTGAGGCAGGAGGATTGGTGCGAGTTCGAGAGCAGCCTGGGCTACAAAAGTGAGCTCAAGGCCAGCCTCAACTGCATAGCAAGACCCTGTCTCAAAAAGACAAAAAAAAAAAAAAAAAGAGTCAAGGCCTGGCAAATACAATTAGATCACACGGACTCCACCCTCACAGATGGATGAATGCAGCTTACAGGCTGGGCTATGTCTCCACGAGTGAATAGATTACTTTCAATGAAAGGAGCTATAATACAAAAAGCCAATCTGATGCCTCCCAGGTCTCTGGTTTTATGGTTTCTCAGGTGATTCCCTTTTGAGCTGCCACTTATCACTCTCACATGTGCTTCTTCAGCTTCTTCAACTGTGATGTCATCAGCCCTGAGACCCTGGTCAGACTCAAACAGATGTCAGTGCCATGTTCTTTAGCTTTTAAATGTTTTGAGGTCTGCTAAATAACCTCTTTTATTTATAAAGTACCCAGCCTTGTACATTTTCTAATAGCAACAGAAAGCAACTAAAACAAATATATTCTGTCTGAAACACTTCAGGTACCAACAGCAGAAATCTATTTTCCCATATGGCTTAATAAAACCTAATTATGCAATTTTAATTTTATGAAAGTAAAACAAACAGACATAGTTTTCAAAGTAGGATTCCAAATTGTCATGATAAGGTCCATCCTGGATTCAACATGAAGACATAACATAAATAAAGCCCATTCCTTACCATCGCTGTAACTGTTCATCAAGACAATGTTTCAACTCTAGCCAACTACAATTTAACAAATAAATGCTCAAATTTAAATTTACATAGAATCATTTTTAAACTGTACATACAGTGATTTTCTAGCAACAATAAGTCTGACTGATGAAAGAAAAAATTAGAATAATCACTGGTTTAGAACCAATGCTATATTCTTTTCCTACATAGGCCCCTTTGGTACATAAATGGACTAATGAAGCCTCCAGAATAGATTGTACTTCTCTAAGTCAGGGACCATGTAGTTTTGGGCAAGCAATGCTCACAACTGCCACAGAATGTAACCAAATACTACTACATAGGGCAGATGCATATATATATACAGTCATTCTAAGTAGGTCTCAATTCTTGTTACTTATACATAAAAATGAAGAATAATAAAAAATTCCACAAAGCAATCAAATTAAATTTTACTTTATCTTAGAAGTTTGGGAACATCAACAACTTATTATTTTCCTTTTCAGTAGAATATCCCAAATGACTGATAAATTAGGCTTGTACAAGCCACACAACTGTTCCTTGGCTGCATTTGATTTTAATAATTTCAGAAAGCTTACAATTTCCATATGTAGAGATCACACATTTATTTTTTGATCATCTAACAATTGTGTTATTTTATATTACTATTTCAAATTTCAATGTTACATTTACTTAGGGTGTTACTCTTTCAACCGGCACAGCATGCAGTACCAGGGATGGAACCTGGGTCCTTGTCCTTCCCAGGCAGACACTTAGACTGCCAATCTATCTCTCCAACCCTTTATTATAAAATTTAGGCAGGAGGATTACTTTGGAAAGGCTGTAAATCCAATTCACCTGTAGTGCCAGTCAAAATTACTTAAAGTGGCTATCCTGTTCAAGACTTCCAACAAAGAATATTTTAATATCATAACATCTTCATAGAAGCATTCAGTTTTTAAATATTTCCATTTCACGTGATCATCATTTCACCTTGTGTTTTTATTGTTTGTTTTTGTGTGTGTACACTCATGAAGATAGGTTTTTGACTATTCCACTAAAAGTCTCTGGCAGAAAATTACTCCTTAGTCTGCCAGTGGTTTAAGCACAGGAGATGAGTAACTACAACTCACAGACTTTCGCCTGTTCCCCCAAATGTCAGTCATATACATCTATAGCATTTCTTCACCCTCCAAATGCTGATAGCTTCAACCTACGGTAGGATTATTTTTAAGAATTGGAGAGATACTTATACAAGGCAGATTGAGGGAAATATGGCAGGGAGGAGAGCTCTTTCCACTTCCAAGTAGGTGGGACTAGAAAAATTCATTCACTGGTTTTTCTCCTCTTTTCCTCCCTCTGTTCTCTTGGAACCTTAGAAGTACCCCTCAGAAAGTGCACTTTTCATTCTACTATTATTGAAGAAAAAATTGTCTAGTATTGCTGTGCTTCAGGTAGAACACTCTCAAACTGAGGCTGAAACTATTAAACATCACGATATTAAATATATTAAAGTGAAATAGAAAAAATATGGAAAAATTCTGCAAAGCTGAATTTAAAAAGTACTGATATTCAAGCCTTTGTATGGGTATACCAGGTGTTCTAAACAGGGGAAAAGCCAGTTCCAGAAAAGGCCATAAATCATATGCAAGACTTTTTTCTTTTTGCGGGATCGGTGTTCAAACTTACAACCTTGCACTTGCAAAGCTGGCACTTGTTCCACGGAGCTATCTCCCCAGCCCCTATGCAAGACCTTTTTTCTGTTCCAGCCTCTCAGTGATAACTAAGAGTTGGTCATTGTTCCTGCTGAGCACAGAAAAAGAAAAAAAGAAAAAAAAAAGTCATCTTCTTTTCAAAGGGAGCCCTGATGTCAGCGAATAACTGAAATCAGCTCTAGAGTCACACCGGGAAGGTATGCTTTAAATCTGCCTATGCTTGTCACTTCCAATGGTTAAGGAGAATGTGCTATTGATTTGAGCTTTGGCATTTCACTGTACATTGACAGACAGATCGTTATAAACATACTAAAATGGTTTAGACAAAGTTCTGTTTATGATTGATGTTTGACTAGAAATATTGTTCTTGGAAAAGCATGCGTTCACTGAGGTAAATATAGTAGCAATACTAATGAATGATTAGTTCCGTGCTAGCTCAGCATCATTAATATTGTATGCTTCAAGCGTTACTTTCCTCTGTACTCTCAAAGGACTTGTAGATAGGCAGTAGTATCACAATACATATAATTATTCTATTCAGCATAAAGACAAAACAGGTAAGAAAATAGGTACCTTACCCAAGTTATCACTGTGCATCACCTTTGAAACTGGTAATAATTACATAAAAAGAAAAAATCTGGGTGTATCTTCTATGTACTGAATATAATTTTTTTCTTTAAAAGCATATGTAGCTTTTATTATACATGTTTTTTTTTTTGGTTTTTTTGTTTTTCCGGTGGTACCAAGGATTGAGCTCAGGACTTTGTGCTTGCCAGGCAAGCACTTATTCCACCAAGCTATCTCCCTGGCCCTACATTATACATGATTAATTCTTAATTACGCAAGTTATTCATTGAAAGCTTCTTTTTAAAAAAATGTATTTACTACAAGGTATACAGGATTTCACTACACAGATTAGACTCTTAGTGATCCTTCTGTTTTCAGCCTCCCAAACCCTGGGATTACAGCAGCACACCACCATGCCCAGTCTCAATCATTATCTCAAGTCAGGGATCAAATTCTGGTCTCTGCACCTGCCTAAGCAGGTTCTTTAGTCCACTAAGCTATCTGACTAGCCCTCCATTGAAATCTTGATTTAAGCAAACAGCAAATTCAGATAAAGGTATGTGTGTGGTATTACATTTACTAATGCATAACTTCATTAATTAAAATGAATAATCTCGTGTTTTCATGATTGAGGTCATTTTAAGTGCTTTTTGTCCAAAGGAAAGAGGAAAATGATAAAATGACTTCAAATTCTTACATGTTACAGTATAAACTTAAAACTACAATTTATAGTTCTCAAGACCTATCCAAAAAAAAAAAAAAAAAAAGCTATAAGGGAAGTAGCAATAAATCCATTTCAACTTAGTAAGAAATAACCCTCAAATAGAACTTACTGGTGCATTAAAATATTTAACTTCTAACATGTTATCTAAACAATATCTGTGGACTAGGAAAATATCTTGGCAGTCTATGCACCTATGTGGCAAGCACAAGGACCCAGGTTCCATCCCGAGTACCATATGCTGTGCCAGCCGTGGAACACTAGGCATACTGTGCTGGCCACCAAAACTGGACATGGTGGAGCATGTTTATAATTCAGGTTCTGTGAAACCTGAGATAAGACGATCATTAGTAGTCCGAGCTACATAGTGAGACTCTATACTAAACAAATAAATAAAATGATATCTATAACCAATGATTTTCCAGTTTATTTTTTTTAATTCTAAAAGGTGTTACTGGGAATATAAAATTCTAAAACAATATCAAAAAACCCTGTGTTCCTTTTCTTGGCATGTCTTGTTTCCCCTGCAAAATATTTTTGTTTCAAAAGAGAGGGGCACACAGTGTACACAAACTCCTGGTTTACTTAGAGTGTGTGGTGTGTGTTCCACAACCCCAACAAACATTCCTCATAGATCAGAACAAGGACCAGACTGTGTGGAAACATCAAGACTACTTGACCATGAGGGAGATGAGTTCCAACATGTCAGAGGATGCTGCAAGAGAGCTATATTCTCACTACAAGCACTTCTCCAGCCCCTGTCAGCCAACGACTGACCCTCAAACTATCAAATTTTCAACTATTCATTTAAATATTACTATAAAGGATGTTAACAATCCTCTCTGGAAACAAATAAAGAAAAAAAAAAAAAAAAAAAAAAAAAAAAAAAAAAACCTCCAGTGCCAGGCTCTGAGACACAAACTTTCTACAAAATACATCCTTAACTCTCACACCAATGCCAATGGGGACAGGGTAATCGGCCCTAGGTACTCTTACATAAATAACTGGGGAACACAAACCCCACCTCCTGGAATTTCTGTCCACTGCAAAAGACATAGGCTTTTAAACTTAATAATTAGGGGCTAGAGTATACATCTAGATATTTGGAGCTCTTCAAAAAAGCACTTTTCCATCCACTTTCCATAACTTTCAGACTTTTAAAGTTCTTTTGGTTATCTGGTATCAAGAAGATCCCTCTTCATGTATTATCTCTCAGTCTTGATTAGGTTTAACCACTCAATAATTCATTTACCAAATTCTTACAGAACCTACTCTACATGTCAGGTACTTGGTAAGAAAAGATGCAGAAATGAGTAAGACTCAGTGACATACAGTGGAGTAGTGGAGTCACCATGGAAAATGATAATGAGATGGAAAGACAAGGTTCTGTAAGAGGACAGGTTAGGAAAGACTTAAGAAACACTGCACAAAAGCTTAGACATTCAAGCTGGTGATTGCTGCATCAGTGGAAGTTGACCAGTAAGAGAGAAGAAAAATACAGCCCATAATAAGAAAATAATCACTGCAATTAACCACGCTGATAATAGCATCTGCATCCTTTTGAAAGAGAAATGGACTGAAACACCAACTTTAATCCCATTAACTTTCTATGTCAAGACCATTCCTAAATTTTCCTTTAAGTAGCTAATCACATAAAAACACCTTATCTAACTGTGATTGACAGTAGTATGTAACACAATATTTCTTGGAAATAGTAGACTAAAAATTTTCCCATATGAATACTAGAAGTGTCATTCTGTGAATATGGAGTGCATATTATAACACAGGACCTTTTCTACTGCTGAAAAGTATGCATTATCATTTCCTGTTCAATAAAAGAGTCAAAGAATGCAAGACAGCTTGCTGTGGAATATGTGCATACAATCACACTGACTATTAACTCAGGGTCTAAAGCCTAAGCTAAGTGTCTAAGCCTTCCTTCTTTGATCAGTAAAGTAGGATGGAGTATTTGAACTACGGAACCCTAACTGCCCTTGTCATTGGGCAATGGTGGGCTTAGCAGAAGCTCTGTGTAGACAGAGTTTCTTATGACCTCTTCCCTGCCAAAAAGTATAAGTGAATAAAGAGAATCTACAATGTCTCAGCGCTGAGAAAATTATGTCAGTGGAAAGAATGAAGATCTAAGGTCTAAATTCTTTAAACAACAGTAATTTCTGCTCAAAATAACACATGTGGCAATCTCAAGTCTACTGTACTAATGGGAATGGTTTTTAGATATTCTGAATTTTACGAGTACTTAAGAACCAGCCCACAAAGATCTAACTAGAATTCATCACAGTCCTGAGCCTTAGTCTCCAAATAAGTTAAACTGGACTTATAAGATGTCTTAGTTGCTCTTCTGTCCTTGCTGGGACAAATATCCAACACTCAAAATAAAGGATGGAAAGATTTATTTATTTTGCTCACGGTTACTGGAGGTTTCATACTGAAACAGCCTGAATTACATAGCAAGACTTCGAAGCCTTATTTGCTCAGGAGAGAGGGTCAGTGCCTCTGTCTTCTCCAAACATCTCCTCTCTGCCCAAGGGGGCCTCAATCACAGACACAGCTGCCCGGCACTACAGGGACCAGAGAGTAGGCTGGGGCACCGCTGTGTATAGGATAACCTACTCTGCACCTCTAAAAGACCACCAGCCTTGGGGGAAAGGGGGCAGAGCACATGCTGCCAATTTAACAGCTTGAGCTTCTATGGCCCCACCCCTCGAGCCCTGCCCTGGTCCTCTGGTCCTAACCTTCAAGTCACTTCTTGCACCTTGAGCAGCCTCTGCCCCATGAACTTACATGAGGCCTTATAGGGACAACTAGACACAAACCATAACATAAGACACTGTGCATGAAAAAGATACAAAAGCAGTGGCTCTTAACAAAAGGGTTTATGGTTTTTACAAATGTTTATTACCTTAACTCCAAATCAAATTATGCTCACCCTTTAAGAGAAGAGATATTTACAACAACTAACAAATGACCTGCCTATTTTATGAAAGGCAAGAAAAGGATGGATTCTCTGGTAGTGAATGGGCACTCTTTATTCAACTCTTCTAATTTATTTGGTCCACCTTCTCACACATCATCCAGAAATCTATGGAGATGAATAAATATTGGTCATTGATAATCAGTTCATAGTTGTTTCATAAGACTTGATACATTTATTTATTTGGTTAAGGGTCAAGTTATGCAGCTCAGACTCATCGTGATCCTCCTGTCACAGCCTCTCCAGGATTAGGAATACAGGCATGTTCCACCATGTCTGGTTTTGATGCGAAGCAGAGCGCGCCCAGTGTTCTGGGGCCTGCATGGCTCACAGTACTGAGGATCAAGCCCAGGTCTTTGAGCTTGCCAAGAAAATGCTTAGATCACTGAGCTATCTCCCCAGCCCTTGATAAATATTTTGATCCAAAGATTCCATTTCTTGAGTTTTGAAATGCTTGGAAAATACATAAAATAATGCAAAATGTAGTTTTTCAAAGCATGAAATATTACTCTGACCTCCATATGGTCTCTCCAGAAACAGAATTTTCTTCAATCCATATCCTCCCAATTTATGTTTCCTTATTTGTGCTACAACATTGAGCAAAAATGGAGGGAAAGTTTGAATACCAACACCCCATCCATCTCCAACCCATGATAGTTCCTAATAGTGACTGCTCACCAGGAAGCTAAAACACGCAGTGAATAGGCACATAGTACTTCCTACTTTAGACTTAATTGGACTTGACTGTGGATATTTTACCTATCACTACAATGTAGTGAAATACTCAGAATCCTAGATTTATGTTGCCTTGGTTACCTGATTGATAATTCTAAATCTGGCTAATTTTCCTCAAGTACCAGTTTTTTTCACCAAGATTGATTTTGTAAATTAAATTATGCATGTCAGAAGTTTGGGGTTTTTTGTCACATTTTAGAGATGTTCATTAGTTTAAGTTTAAAGTTATCTACTTGTCCGTCATCCACAAAGACTTCCAGTTTGTTTCTTTCTTTGTTGTAGTTCTGGTTTTCCTACTAGTGGAAACTGACAACATTTTTTTTTTTTTTTTTTTGCGGGACCAGGGTTCAAACTCACAACCTTGTACTTGCCAGGCAGGCACTTGTGCCATGGAGCTATCTCCCCAGCCCCAAGGATTTTCAGCTAACAGATTTAATCTATTTGGATTTATGACACTTTTGAATTAAAAACAAAGGAAATAGCCAAACAATCTGCCCCGGATCTAATAAGAAAATTATTTCCTAAGAATAAATTCAATTTAACATTTATTTTGAAACAATTATTTGGTCCCATGGTTGGTTGTAAATAAGCAGCTCTCAAAGTTATTAGTAAAGGACAATAAAGTTCAACCATTTCCACCTGCTCCTCAACTGCCATGTGACACACAAATACCACAAAGCTGTCTTTTCAAAAGAAGCCAAAGGGCAATGGAACGATTGCTGAAATTGAGTAAGAAGAGTAATCACCAATATCCAGAATAATGTTTTAAACCCCCAAAATTACAAAAATTTTAAAACTGATTCCAACCTGGTCCTAATGTGGATAAGAAAAACTAACATCTACAACACTGATTCACTGACAACTGAAGAGAAAAAATAAAACCTCTAGTATTATGAGGCTCATAATAATTTCATCTGCAGCAACATCCAGGAAGCTGATTAGATGATGCTAATGGGTGATTTAAAGTGAAAGGAAAATACACCCTTAGCATAATTTAATAAGATCTTCAGACTGAAGTATATTCAAGGGTTTTATGAAAGACCTTCTCATGGCCTTTTAATAGCTCTTTGCAATTCCAATTAACTTGTTAAAGGCCAATTCTCATTACCTCATCAGAAATCCAAAGCCAGTCCTTTCTGATTAAATCATTAAATAACCACTGACAATACAATGCCTAGTAAGTATTTATGGGCAGTCTACCACAGATAAACAGCTCTAAGTTCTCCATGCCAAGAAAAAAGAAAACCTGGAGTTGATAGTTAAAAATAATAATAAACTATTCATCTTTGGGAGATACTAGGTTATATTTACCTAACACATTTGCCCTTCCTAATTGTTTTTCTGGGGTTAATATTTAGCATATTAGCATAACCTTTTCAAAGATCCTCAGTAGTACAGAACTGTTGATTAAGAATTCATTTTCATGGAAAAGCTGGGTAGGTACAGAAGAAATTACACAGCCTGTCAACTGTGGGCTGCCATTGCCTGCCAATATGGTTAATTAAATCCTCTGATTCAGGAGTCAAAGTTCTGTGGAATTTCCTCACTGACCTGTATTTGTACTGAAATACCTTTATCAACCTCACATCAATACTCACTGCTTTTTCCAAAGTTACCTGCAACTTTTGCTTCCCCTGCCTGCCAAACTGCCCCTTGGTGTGGACAAACCTATCTTAAGAGCAGGGGTCTAGCTCCAAGTTTAAGGTCATATTTACCTCCACAAGACAGAGAATACCTACTCACAGATATGTGAACAGGTCTATCCTGCAACAGTCCAACTCCTTGGACTTTCATTTCTTGCATATATGAGTCTCTTAGAGTAGCAAATCCTTACATATGACTCCCCTTAATAACTGTAAGAGCTTACTATTTACTTAGTGTCTCAGTTACTCTTCTCTTGCTCCTGGGACAAATGCCTGACACCCAGAAATTAGGGAGAAAAGCTTTATTTAGCTCACACTCAGTGGAGGTTTCAGTCCATACTCAGTTATCTCCAAGGTAGAGTGGCACACGGCAGACAGCAACTTTTCATGGTGGTGGCAAACAGCAGAGAGCAAAGGGAGGGGGCTGTAGCAGCTCAGGCAGCTAGCTAGCCTCTCTGTCCTCATTTTGTAATTCAGAGTATCTTCCCCAGGGCATTCACACCCATAATCACAGCAATGGACCAAAAATCCATCACAACTCCAAAAGCCTCACCATGACTGCATGAGGCTATGGGGAAAAATCTAGACCCAAACCAGAACACTTAGCATATGTCACTCAGTGCCAAGTCCCTGGATTCAATCCGTCAAATGAGCTGGTTAGGGCAAGGGGATGTTACGTAAAACTTCCGATGGATATTCTGCTCCTTATGAAACATTTGCAGACATAAATATTATCACAGCAGATGATAGTCTTTGAGGATACAGAACAACATAAAATATGATCAGTGTCTTAGTTACTTTTCTCTAAGACAAAATACCCAACACCTAAAATTAAGGAAGCAAAGGTTTATTTAGCTTACAGTTTGTAAAGGTTTCAGTCCACACTAGTCGGGCACCAAGGAAAGGAGTATACATTAAGGCAAGCAGCAGTTCACGGGCAGTGGAAAAAGCGAAAAGCAAAAGGGAAGAGGAACAGCTAGCAGCAAGCTTCTTTAAATTGTAAGGCCAATTACCTACTCCAGGGCAGGTATAGCACTCACATCCATAATCCCAGCACTGGATCATGAATTAATCTTAAAATCTAGAAGCTGCCCCATGATTGCATGAGGCTTTGGAGGCACAACTACACACAAATCATAATAATCATCAAAAACAACCATCATGGAATGTATGTTTTGTTCCACTAGACAAAAGAATTACAAAGCTTAAGTCTCTTCATCAAGTGATGTAAGTTGTTAAAACTCATCTTAGTGAGTATATCACTAGTGAAATAGTAATACTTTTACAGATTATACAGCTTTATGATATGTAAAGTTCTTTCCAGTATTTACTGAGAAAACTCAGATAGGTTCTGCTTATAATTATACTATCAATCCCGGGAGGTTGCCAAATATAATATTTGTAAAACAAAAATACATGTAAAGCAAGTATAACCCTGCATTTTCAAGTTTAGGGTTAAAACCAATAGGGAAATCAATGTAGTAGTATATTTACATCAACGGCTTAGTGAAAATAAGCTTTCATCATTTTTATAATTATTTTTAAAAATTTCAAAAGAATAAAATAAAACTAAGACGCTCTGCAAATCTGCCAATTTCTCCATGCCTCTTACAGAACAATGTATGGCACAAAATGGGTGTTCCTTAAATCTCCACCAATGCCCATCCACATCTCTTATTGCACAGGGAATCTGTCTAATTCACTGCTCCCTGATCTCAGTCATCACAGTAGTTACAAGCTGAGCTGATAACTGCATCTTTCCTTACTATAAAAAAAAAAAAAAGTAATGGCTTATGGAAGAAAACCATTTTATTGTGATAGGTACACTAACATACACATTTCATCCCAGCTACTGTAGAGATCAAGACACGTAGATCACTCACTCAAGTGGGACCAATCTGGGCAACAGCAGGAGATCTCACTTAATTATTCATTGGAAATAGTATTTTATAGTATATAAATTATATGAATATGCACTTAGTTCTTCTTGTTCTTAAGTCATATTACATTTTCTTTTTAAAAAATTTTCTTGCAATCAACAATTCAAAGAAATAAAACGTACCATCTTTCCTTAGCATATTTGAACTCTTCCTGGTAGATAAGCCTCAGAGAAACATCAGTTACACATAAATTGCTATCTTTTGTTTTTGGAATTCAGTGTTCTGAAAGTATCCCTATTTCATACATTTTGTGGTTGTTAGTAAAACTGAATTGAAGAATGAACAGAATGCAGATGTTTGAAATTGTGAACCCATGCAAACATCTCTTTCTCCATGTTAAAGAGTCCTGTGTATTTGTGACTTTCAAAGTTCTCATCACCATAAGTCTCTACAGACCTCTGCACATAAATATTTTCTGTTAGATATCTCTAGTGTCTCATATGCTATCTAATGATCATTCCTCTCCCCACATGGTTGTCAGAGGCTCTAAGCAGCAATTCTGCCATTGAAATTGTTAAAAAGGTGATTTCATTTTTCCTTATTCAACCAGATGCTCCATGTAATGCTAGGACTTTGAGAATCTAGCCCCGACTATCTCTCCCACTATTCTCTGCACTGCTTTTGCCCTGGAAAGTCCCTCTCGCCTATTTTTACCTACTTGCATGTATTCCTCAAAACTATCCTCAAAACTCTTAGTGAGGGTCCTCCAAAGAAAAAGAATCACTTAAAATGGAGTGTGTGAGAGTGCGAGTGCACATGTGCCTGTGCATGTCTGTATGTGTGCATGGATGTGTGAGTGTGCTTTTATTATGGGAACTGGCTCACAGAATTACAGATATGCCAACCACAAGCCACATAAAAGGAGAGCTGGCAATGTAACTGTCTGAGTCCCAACACCTGGACCCAGGTGAACTGACAGTGTATAAAGCTCTCCATCACAGACAGTGTATCAAACTCCCAATTCTGAGAACTGAGAAAGAAATAGGGACAGTTACCCATTAGGAAAGTCTCAGTAGCTAAAGCTCTGAGAACAAAGTCTCTCTTTCTTTACTCTACTCTCACTTCCACCTCAGAGAGAGAGGTGGCAGGAACAGAGCAGAAGACACATGTTCCAGTTCAGGATGTGAACAGGAGTTTTTGCTCTCTTGGAGCCCTCAATAGATTGAATGAAGGCTAACTGTACTGATTTGGGCAGATCTTACTCAATCCACTAAAGCAAATGCTAATCTCATCCAGAAATATCCTTATAAGCACACAAAGTTTTGAGTATCCCTAAACTTGACATAAAATTTCATATTTATTAACTTCTCCAATGTTTTTCACATCCCTACACTCAGAGCAAGACTGGCGACCCTTCCTATGAGCCTACCTACTGCAGCATATTGTTGAAAATAAATGACCAACCTTTATAGCTGGCACATGAACACCTTGAGGGAAGGATTTATGTTTTGCATTTATATCTCAGGTGCATAACCCAATGCTTCTCACATGAAGCTTTCAATAAAAAAATGAACAAATGAATATATGGTGCTCAACAGAGAGCACTAAAGACCTAATATCAGGAAGTCATGAGTCAAACATACTAGCTGTAGCAATAAAGAAATCCCTATTGTATCCCCCAAGGTAAATTTATAGTTTTCCATTATCTTCAATTTCAATTTTATAGTGTTTCTTGCTTTTCTGAAATAATATCAACTGTTTTGAGAATATGAAGGCCATTGAAAATGATATTTCTATATCCTTTTAGCTGCAAAAATTATATCTTTGTTTGCAAGGAAATGTGTCCCTCTCTAAGTGATTTAGTTAATCCATGTAAACAAACTCTGGACACTTCCACACTCCAATATTTCAGCTCCACCTCAAAACCAACTCTTAGATTTATGCCATCCTCTAAATTCTCAGGGACACTCCTATAGTTCGGATCTTTATTATTTATCACTTAGACTATTTTTTGTTGACTTGTTTTTGTTTTATTTCACTGAATTCTGATATGATCCATATTTCCCCTAATTTACATATATATATATATATATATATGTGTGTGTGTGTGTGTGTGTGTGTGTGTGTGTGTGTATTGTATTTAGTACAGGGTCTTCAGGGTCTCACTATGCAGATCAGACTCAGTGACTCTCCTGCTTTCAGTCTCCCAAGCACTGGGATTACTGGTGCACACCACCACACACAGTCTCAATGAGTGCCTTGGTGCGCCCTGGGTGCGGGGCTGGCATGGCACACCAGGTATCGAACTCCCACCACTGTGCTCTGACTAAGCAGGCACATTAGTCAGTTGACCTCTCTGGCCAGCCCTATTATTTAGACTATTTTAACAACCTCCTTAACTAATATTCTACCGTCTCGTCTCTTCATTTAATAATCCACTCTTTATAGTTCATCAGATACAACCAAAATCTGATCATGCCTTATAATCATTTCATGTTAAAAAAAAAAAAAAGTTAAAACTTTTTCACTGGAAATTCAAGGCTCTAGACTGTCTTGTATCATCTTCTTCACTTCATCCTCTCTTCTAGCACCTTGGAATTACACCAACCTTCCTGACATTTTCATCAAGCTATTGTGTATCATATTTTTCCAGTTTTGCTCATGCTATTTCTTTGGCTATATATACCCTTTCCCAATTAGAAAAATCCTACTCATCCTTTCAATAGATAACTTTCACATAAGTTTCTTCTATGTAAAACTTTTGACCTGATCAGTTATAAATCATGATCATTTTCCATCAATATTATAGTTCATATATCTGATGTTTATACAAAGCATTAGCTCTATGCCACTCCCATAAAATGCAAATTTCATCAGAACAAAGGAATTGCCTACCTTTGAATAATTATTGTCTAAAATAAGCCTGTAGCAAAACAAGTGCTGAGAAAATGTTTGTTGAATTAAGCTGTCTTCCTAACATACAAAACTCTGAATGAAAAGAACAATACTTTATGCATCACTACACATTTAAGAGTCTCTAGCACAGACAAATTTGGTGAACAAATGAATAACTTTTGAGGCAAATATACAGGATGGGCAGGTCAATTATAATAAAATACTGTGAAATACATATACATCCAAAATGATTTGAATAATTTTATTAAAACTATTTCTGGCAAACAAAGACTACCACAGGTCTGTGCAGAGTATGTCACTGACTAAAAGTTCTGTTAAGGGTTGTTATGGTTAATCTTGATTGTCAACTTGATTGGCTAGAGAAATGCAGAGATTAGAAAAGCACACTTGTGACATTGGAGGTTATAGCTGCTCTTTTTCTCCTGTTTTGAATCTTGTCAAATACACACCCTGAGCCGCATAAGGTCCAGAGCTTGAGGCCAGTCATAATGCCAAAGGAGCACATGTAGCAAGTCTAACAGACTAGTCAATATTATGTCAAAGCTTGTGTCATACTTCCTGTGACTCCTCAGCCACTGGCTGACCTTACCTCCAAAGTAAAGGGATTTGCACTGTCCCAGTCTTCAATGGGAAAAACACTTACCAAAATGCCCACAACTTGGAATGAAGGAATGTGTTTTCAGGGTATAGAAAGGAAAGGACAGCAGAAGAAAACTGATTTCCACAAATCAATACATCCTGTCTAAGGAAACTGGGCTGATGAAACATAATCACAAAAGATGCTTATTTCAATGTTAGAGGTAATCTTGGAAAAGATATGAGAGAGTAGAAGCACTAGACAACAGGTGGAAAATACGAACAACCCACAGTTCCTAAAATGGTCATGGCAATGCCAACATGCCTCTGGAAACCCAGTGCTTCTATTTTCACATTACTGCCAATTCACTTCCAAAACAGCCACTGCCAATCAAACTTGCTTGGCTTTCTCCTTATCACAACTTTACAAAACTTTAATTTCAGCCTCATGAGCCCTGCAGCTGTAAATTAATTGAATAAAATTTACAAACATTATGTGATGAGATAAAGTACTTTTTCTATTCAGTTGACCTAGCTGCGTGGCATGCCAATTTTGCCTGACATGAGATCAGAGCCCCTGGAAACCTTCCTAATCCTACTCTATAAGCCGGGTGCTACTCATGGAACCATGTAAACCCAGAATCACAAAATTAATAAATCTCAGATGGGTTTAAGCACTCAGAAATACTCCTGATACTTCTTGCCATTCATTGGATTATAGACAACAACCTTTGCAATGGGAGAATCCTCCTGAAAAATAACCTAACAATAGCAGATAGAATCTCTGAGGTTATTAGCATGCAACAAATTATCTCATTTAAGATTACTATGGTCTGATGCTAAAGCCAAGAATTAAGTTTACTGAAGGTGAAAACACTACTGCATTGGTTTTGTATAGATACTCCCCAAACTGATTTTGGAACTTATCTATTTCACAAAAAGAGTGTAAAACTTATCAAACTTTTTAAACAGTAAGGCAAACAAAACAGATTGCTCCTGAGTCTGCCAACAGAATGAAGTGAGTCAGCTAATCATGATTATATACATCATGGTAATGAAAGGAAGTGCAAATACCACTGACTTTCTAAAATAAGTCCTAGTATTTTGAAATATCTAATTATTTATGATTTCCATAGGTACCAGGTGACTTTCCATTGAAATTTAACATCATGTCTTCCAATAGAAGTCAAGATTTTCTTGTGTTTTCATAGATAAAAATTGATGAGCATTTGGAAGCTCTCAGAGTCATGTAGGTCCAAGGAAACAATAAGCAAACCGTAAAGCTTCTGCCTTACGTTAGAAGACTGAGTTTAAGACAATTTCTGAACTTTTGAGGAAATTTTTAAATATCACTTAAATATTCTGGGTTTGATTTGGTTTTGTAGCCTATTTCATTTGGGTTCTGGAGATTAAATTTAGCTCTCCCAAGCTAGGCAAGTCCTCTGTCACTGAAAATATAGACCCAGCCTCTTAATACTTAACAGTGTATACTTAACACAAGAGTGAAAACAACAATAGCTCTCCTCAAGTAAGTTCATATGAATTTGACATAAGACAAAGTAACATTAGAATTGGACGCAAAACAAGCTTTAAAAATGTAAACGTACTTTCCTTCTTCTGAAACAAGGAACAAATAGAATCAACATATCTTACTGTAGATTGCTCCTTAAATTCTATATGTGGCCTTATATGAAAACCAGGCAAGTTCACAAAGACATTCTTTTTATAATTTAACCACAGAAAACTTAGGAGGGATTACTCACTCTCTCATCCTCCTAAAAAGAAATATACACAGTAAACCCTTGAAGTAAATGATAATGTCTTCCTTAGTAATTCAGGACTTAGCTGAATTAGCAAATTCAACAAAATCCATTAAATAAATAAAACTCCAACACTTGTCTCTTTTGACAAAAAGCAGATGGAAACAATAGAAAATTGTTGATGTTTCAGCAAACAAACTATTCTTATAAAAGTCCGCCAGACCTCCAGCTGTGGTGATGCTGGGAAGCCCCTTGGCAGATTTAAGTGCATTTGTTTCAGACAAGAACACAAGTGTTTATTTTAAATTATCCAAATAAATAAACAAAAAGGGACTTCTATTTATATCGCAGTCACAGATTCAAATAACCGAAGTGAAAAAAGAAAAAGTGTGTGTGTGTGTGTGTGTGTGTGTTTCCTCATATAATCTCTACAATAAGAATTTTAGTGAGCTGTCACCAAAAGCCAAATCTGTTCTGGGTGGTTTCTGGTAAATGGAATTCCACAGAAACCTAATTAACGGTACATTTATAACTGAATTGATGGGTAGTCTTTTTATTCCAATAAGAATTTTTTTTTTCAGAAAAAGAACTCAGTAGAAGAATTCCTTAGGTAGATGGCTGATGCATTAGTGCAAACATTCAAATACTTATCAAGTACCTACTCCTACATACTAATGTGTGTGCAAGGTACTATGAAACAGTAATCAATACAATGTCCTGACTTCCACAAGCTTATAATGTAGGAAAGTCAATGACAATTATGATACTAAGACATAAGAGTCATGGCAAGTAGAGGTACAAGTTAGACTATAAATGTTAAGTATCTCAGAAAATTGCTGCACTTACTTGAAACAAAGGAAGTATGCCCTCTTATAATCCCACTGTTGGTGTTTACACAATCTTTTAACCTTCTCTAAAATCCTTTCCTTACTGGATCCGGATCTTATGTGTCATACAAATCAAACTGACATCACAATCACTGTTTAATCCTTACGCTATACCTTCCATTTTAAACACTTCCCTGTCACATTGCTGTTTCCAGGGTTCTCAGCCTTCACTCTATTCACAGCTAATTGCCAAAATATTTTCCTAAAACATGGAACAATTTCACCCCATCTGAAAACCTCCAGTGGTTCCTAGTTCTATTCATCTTAGTCAGCAAAGCAAATAGGAGCTGTATTCCCATAAATAGCATAAGACAATCACACTGACTGCGGAGTTAACAGACCACCATGCCCTGAACTCCATGGGCATGTACAAGGTTTTCCTTTGTCCTAGAAGGCCCTTTCCCTTGTCTTTCCCAGACAATTATTTTCCTTCTTTACTATCTTCTGTGTAGTCTCCTTTGACTGCAGGCACAACTTCCTCTTTCCTTTTTCTGGAACTGCCCATGCTGTAAAAAGTATGCAGTATACTGATGTAATTTTATCTTTTGTTTTTCTTTCTACACCATACTTCAGTTTAGGGGACATTTCTTAATTACGTCCCACAACTTAGCACAATGCATGATGCAAGAATGTATCTGATAGTCTCTCAAATGAACTAAGAGAATTACTTTCTAGCTGCAAGTTTTATAAAGGAAATTATTATCTACTAGGCTGTGACAGGACTACATAACAAATATGGTAATGATCAACTTGATTTTTAAAAAATGGTTTGATTCTCCTGGAAATAGCATATATATATATATATATATATATATATATATATATATATATATATATAATTTTTATAGGTACCAAGAAAGGAACTCAAGACCTCACACTTGCCAGGCAGACACTGTGCCAGTGAACTATATCTCTAGCCCCAAAATTTCTTGTAAGTACATTTCTTACTATTCAACAATACCAGCCCACTGGACATGGCCCTAGAATAAGCAGTCACTCTGCAGCTTGCAATTCACTTGATGTTCAAAGCTAGCTCAAAGGAAATCATGATTCAATTCAGACAAACTTATTTTTAAAAGCTTAAAGTCAGATTTTGTTAGAAAAAATAAACATTGTGTGTCATAAGAATCTAAAGGATTAAAAAAAAAATCCCTCTCTGCAGATGAAGTTCAATTAAAGACAAGAAAATCTTAACTGCCTGCTACTTTCCAGAAACATTAACCGGATTTAAAATTTGAGGTTCCATCACCAACATTATATACATCCAGCTCCATCAAAACCTGAAAAGAGGCCTCTGACCTGCCTCTCACTTACTATCAAACCACTAGTCTCTGAATTTGCTCTACTAAAATTAATCCCTTGAGCTACCAGTGCAAACCAAAGTGCTGTCTCAGTAGAAAGCGTACCATCTTACGTGAGGATGTTACTTTTGCCATCTAGAAGGATGAAAAAAGAAGCAGAAACCTGGCATAAGCTTAGGGGTGAGCTCCCTTCTTTCAGCTTCCCAGGATGCCCCCACCAAATGATATAGAAGGCAAAGGAGGAAGGTGTAAATACAAAAAAAGCAGTGGCGATATTGGTTAAGAAATTTGCATTTTGGCTGCAGACACAACAGTTAATTTTGTCTCAGTCACATATTCAAGCTGGTTTTCAGCCAGCAATGTATATTTACAATGCAGACAAACTTCCAGAAATGGCAGACATTGGCAATAAGTGAACTGAAACCTTGAATTATATTCCACTGAATAACTCAAATGTGTAGTCAAGGTTAACACAGTTAATCTTTCAGATATTCAGTCTGTTCATCTGCAAAGCAAGAGTCCATTAGGATGACCTCTGATGTTTCTTCTAATTGTAAAGTACAATAATTTCATGAAAGTATTATAAACCATGAGAACTGAGGTAGCATTTTAGATATTCCTCAAGTACAAACGTACAAGAAAAATCCTTGAGTAGAACATTTCTTCTGCTTTATCCATTACATATATCATCAAATCCTTTCACAAAGAAAAATATATGTACTATACAGAAGAAATGGTAATTGAACCTTACCAAGACTCTGACCCATGTATGATATCTGAAAGTAAAGTGAAATTCATATGACAGAAACATGTTTTAGGCTTTTATGCCCTTCTTAATAGCTCATTAAGAATTTTCATATTCAGAAGAAGATAATTCACATATAGTTTTTACATGTATCTCAGTTAAGGGAATCCAAGTGCTTTAGTAATTATTTTCTGCAACACATCCCAACCATAGGGCTGGTTATCAATGGTTAGCTTAAGGTCTACTAAATGTATGCATCTTTATTTTGACTACAATTGTAATGGCTATTCACAGTTAATCTGATGCTCAAATAAAAGCCAAGAGCCAAACAAAGGTACTTCTTACACAAGCAAGAGAACTACAGTATTAGACTTGTATGCACCCTGGGGTATATTCTGTTTTGCTTCAGTATTCTCAGTCCAGCTCAAAAATAAGTTTAGTTGAACCTATCATTCCTCTCTCTCTATATATATATATGCTGCTTTATCAAGAGGATTGGTTTTACCTCTGTGATGTGTCTAAAAGATAATGACTAAATTGCATCTGGTCCTTCTGGACTCTTTTGGACCTGTGAGCATAGGTAGATGCCAGAGAGTCACCAAAATGGTTACTTTTTGTATCCCACAGGATTCTAACTTATGCAGCACCACAATCACTGCCATCTATTTGGACTGAACCAATGACTGTGTTTCCTAAAAGCTGATGATGCCACTCAATGATAGAGCACATGTCTAGCATTTGGAGACCTTGATTTCAGTCTCTAGTGGGGACTTGGGTATACACTTGGGAAAGAGAAGTAACTTTCATTAAATGCTATGAAGGATGGTAGTAATTCTTCAGTAATCTATTTTTACAGAAATCATTTGGCTTGTGGAATCATATGTAAAAACAAGATTGAAAACCAAAGCATTTTAGAATTATTTTTTCAAAAAAAAATAAATTAAATAAAAACAGACACAAAGTTACCACCAATGAAAATACACATTTTAGGAATTAAAAATTAAAATTATTTTCTACTTTTTAACAAAAATAATCATATACATATACATATACATATATATATGTATATATATATACATATATATATATTAACTATAAACTAGACAGTGTCACATGGAAATAAAGTAAATCTTGGTAACTAGCAATGTCTAAAAATGTTTTCTGTGTGTTTTGCTATGTTCTATTTTTTTTTTTTTTTGATAGTTGGCTAGGAGATAAAGCAGCTTCACTCTCACCAAGAAGTCAAGTGTAGCCCCCCACCCCCCAAAAAATGCTAATATATTTTTTTACTTTTATTAAAACGATATGAAGATCTAAGAAGAATGTCTCTGGCTCCTTCAAGTTCTGATACAGAAAGCCATAGTTTTCTTACTATTGTTTATGCAGGAATCAAACCCAGTGCCTCACACATGCCCAGCAAGGACTTTAACCACTAGCTGTCCTTGCCTCCAACCTAGAAAAGCCATACTCTGTTACCCTGTTTTATGATTTTGTTTTATTTATTTGGTTCTCCAATGGACAGACACCTATCTGATAGTTCCTGTCCACAGAGAAACTTCCAACATGCAACTGAAAATCTCCTACTTGAGTCTTTCAAAAAAACAGTGTGGGTAACAATAAATACATTTGCTTAGAAATGACTTGCTCATTTTGTTCCTTTCACATTGCCTGCCCTGGGCAGAGATGTGGCCGTTCTCTAGGCATGTCCAACAAACCTAATCAGGAATCCAGAAAAGGAAGAGAATCTATAAATCAATGTAATAGTATTTGTTGGGGATGTTGTGCAATTTTTTTAGGTGAAACCTCTAAATTACACATATAGCAGTAACATAACTATTATTAGAATGAGGAAAAAACAGTAAGTCCAATAGGCTCTGACAGCGAAGAGTTTTAACAATTTAGAAAAGCATCTCCACAATACCAATCAGTCTAACTAATAAGATTTGAATTTATTCTTCCACAGGAAATAGCACAAAACTAATGGTTTTCATGACAGTGAACAGGACTAATGAACACTGATAAATGGCAAACAAAACTGATACAACTTTCAGAATTAGAGATTTTCCAGACTATATTATACGGAGATAGAAGCAGGGCAAGTCTATTGGATGTCCTGAATTAAAGTGACAAAGGTGAGAACTGAAGGAGACCAAGAAGGCAAGAGGTCCCAGATAAGAAAGGGAGAGAACACCAAATGTCTGGCAATGGTCACCTGTGCATATTGAGTAGTGCATTGGTTAGCACCTGTGCATAAAGCTGCCCCAAAGCTAGGAATTAAATCAAGGTAAAAATGAGAGGCAGCAGTGCAAGATACACAAATAATGCCATATATAGGGTCTCATCCCATAAGTTAGAGTGAGAAATGTTAATATTAATGGGTATTAAAAAACTAGAACAGTCTTACGTCAGCAGTGTGCCCTACACTAAACACTGGTCTGATCTCACATGATGAATTTCACAAACAAAACCTCCGGAAGTAAAACTGTCCAAGTACTTTAACTTTATTCTGATGAAAAAAGGCAATAACACAAAACTTTATGAATAACTAAAGAATATAAAGATATCAAGTGCCTCAAGAAAAAAAATGTCTGGTATTTAGTCAAAACTTACTAGGCATATATAGAAGCAGGGTAACATAATCCAGGAAGAAAAAAATATCAATTAAAGGTTACTCAGAACTGACACAGATGTTAAAATGAACAGATAAAAATTAAAATAGTTCATTCTAACTATATTCTACATGTTCAGGAAGCTAGGTAGAAAGATGTAAGATATCAAAAAGATCTAAGTCAAACCTACAGAAGAAACTAATGTGTGAGGTAAAGAATGCATTGGGCTTCTTGCCAAGTGGAATTGGAATTAAAGAAAAGATAGTAAGTGGAATTGAAGACAAAGAATGAAAAACATCTAAAATAAACCAGAAAAAAAACACATACAAATGAAAGAACATTAGTAAGCTATGGCATTACTTCAAGAAGACAAATACATATACAGAGAAAGAGTAGACTACTGTCACCAGGTAGTATTATTTTTCATGAGGCAGTTGTTCCAAAACTTGGATAAAAACCAGGGTCATAAGTGACAGCAAAGATAATTACTCTCTGAAGAAATCATATCTGTGACTTCTATAAAAATAACACTTATCAAGTAACACCTACAGTGCAATGGAGAGAATGAAAAGGACTAGGTTTGAGAGTATGCAGATGAGATGAGACACTAAGTGCTTTCAGTAAGGATGAACTGTAATCTTATATTCTTATATCCTAAGTACATCTTCCAGATATATATATATATATATATATATATATATATGTATGTATGTATATATATATATATATATATATATATTAAGACAATCCTGTACCACCAATGTGCCCTACACTAAATGTCTCTGTCTCTCTCTCTCTCCCTCCCTCCCTCCCTCCCCACACATGCTTCTCCATCCCCGTCCCTACCTATATACATACACACTTTCCCTTAACCCATTTTCCATTTGAGTATTAATCTAATATGTGCAGTAGGCTGGATTAAGAAATATTTACTCGACATTTGCTCCTGGGTGGGTCATGGAGGTGTGACTTTGAGTACTGCAATATGGTCCCTCGTGTATTCCCCTCTGGCACTGTTACTCTGCTCTGCTTCCAGGCTGCAATGAACTATGCAGCTTTGCTCTGCCAATCCCTTCCACCATGATGTTTCTGCCTTAGAGCCTCACAACCAGGTACTGAATCTCCTGAAACTGTGAGCTAAATTAAACTTTTCCTCCTCTGAATTGTGGGCATTGGGTATTATGTCACAGCAGTGGGAAAACAAACACAATATAGTAGCCATACTAAACATACCTATGTTTACCCAGTGGTCCTCAACCTTTCTAATGCCATGACCACGCAATACAGTTCATGTTGCAGTGACCCGAAACCAAAAAATAATTTTGGTGGCTACTTCAAAACTGTAATTTTGCTAAAGTTATGATTTGGAATGGCTTTAGGTAACCCCTGTGTTTTGGTCATTCGACCCCTGCCAGAGTCTTGACCTACAGGTTGAGAATCACTGGTTTAGACTACAATGCTTAACCTCTCACTTTGTACATTGCACTGAGGTTATTTATTTTACAACTTATCTTATAAAATAGGATTGTAACAAAGAAATCAGTGGATTGCATTTACCATGATATAAAACAACACGCATTTAGGGTAGAACTACAACTTTATATTTATTGGATCCCTCACAGAAGAAGATGCCACATAACTTGATTTCTTGAGTCATAAGAGTCCTCAAGAGGGACAAGTTATCTCTCAATAACATTAAACACAGATATATGAAATGCTAGCTTGGCTTTCAGAAAATAGCTCTTACCTCTGACATTTTACTGTAATAAATTATGGAAAAACAGAATATTAATGAGAAATAGATTAGCTTTCTTACATAGTAAACACAACTAGACTAATGAATATGATTTAATCCATCTTTTATAGAAAGAGTGGTATTGCTTCAATTAATTAAGTAGCATATTTTCAAAGGTCTGTGACATTCAACCAACCACTTGGCTTAGACTTTGTTCCCTTCAATAACTGTGCTGAGGTGGGGGGGTGGAGGTCATACTGGGAATGCTTTTAAATAAAACTAAAACTGTGACCAATAACTGACTTTAAAACCAAAATTTAATCAAAAGACATTAATTTCTTTTTGCTTTAACAGGAAATGAATTGAAGGGCCAGCCAAATAGCTCAGCAGATTAAGGCACCTACTCAGGCAGAAGCAGAGGCCAGGTTCAATCCCTGTGCCAGGCCTGCCCCTGAGGTGCATTGAGATGGAGACTGAGACTGGGCGTGGTGAAACACAACTGTAATCCCAACTCTCTGGGAGGCTGAACATAGGCAGATCACTGTGAGTCTGAGACCCTGTAGATCCTTAAAAAAAAAATGTATTGGCTCTCTTTTGAAACTCTTAATTCCAATAGATAAACAATATTAGACTAAACTGCAAAAAACCCATTGGAACATCTGCTTCACTATAAACATACAGAATATCTAGTGAAAAATTATCCCCATTGAAAGTTTGCTATATTAAATTATATATTCTACATTTGCTTGTCAGATCTGAGATTATTAAAACCTACAAATGCCATATCCACTCTGCAACATCTATATAATTCAGCTGAAACAGAAATATAAATATCTAAATGTGGGGCCTGGCAGGATGGCTCAGTGTTCTAAAGCGCCTGCTTGGGAAAGCTTGGGTGGCTTCAGGGACAGCGGTTCAATCCCCGGCACAACATGCTGCGCCAGCCCTGCCCTGGGGCGGGGGGAGGGGGGCCGGGGCCGCCGCTGAGCCGGCCATAAAAAAAATGAGTGAATAAACAAACAAAGGTTCTGAAACAAGAAAAAAATAAATAAATAAAATTTAAAAAATAATAAATATCTAAATGTTATTTTAAGCTTTCTTCTAATCACTTTAAGTCTGATATAAATAAAATACATTAATTTTAATTCTTACTTCCTTTTAGAATACAGTATTTATATTATACAACAACTTCTCTTAGAAGGAAGCAAACAAGGATGGTAGTTTTCTAATTGGTCTCTCTGCTGCCCTCTTCTGTTTTAACAGGAAACAAAAGCAGGGTACTCAACTTGCCAAACATATCTCTAAACCAGGCTAAACAGAATACAAAATTCAGACTGATATGAGAGGTTAGATCATGTCAAGTTTACGGCAGTGTTTCATTTTGCAAACACATTATTCCATGTGCATTCTAAAATCAAGGCTATGCAAACAGTGATGAGGTGATGTTACCCCACTGTCCCTTTGGCTCAAAACACATAAACTTACAAATCCATTTTGTAATGCATGTAGCCAGAAACTTCATACACTTCTTATAGCAAAAACATTGATATTTTAAAACAATTAAGTTCCTTACTTCTTGAAAAACAACATAATAACATTATTTCTCAAATTATATATATTATATATTATATATTATATATTATATATTATATATATTTTAATGATAAAACTTCTTTCTGTTAGGAACATATGTGCTCAATTACTATTAATGCATATGTCTAACTCAGGATCACTGCATGTAGCCCAAACAATGTATGGTCCCAGGCAATAAGCAATACTTATGTAATTTTTATAATGAACTTTAAAAAAAAAAAAAAAGTACTTGTGTAGCACTTGGGTGCTAGTCCAGGACCTAAGCCAAAAGGGACTTAGGTCCTGGACTAGCAGCCAATGTGAAGGGAAAAGGAAGAGAGGAGAGGGGAGGGGGCAATTTCAATAACAATAAGTAATTCTGAAAATGTTTGTATATACATGTTTAATGGGAAAAATAAGACAAAAAAATCATCCAGCTTAATTGAACTTTGTCTTCCAATCTATTTTTTCAAAACTCAAACATGAAGGAAAAAGAGAAAGATATTGCTAGGTACTAATTTAATTTGAAGAGCCCTAATTTAAAGGGCATTCAAAACATAAAAAATATTTTAAAAGCATGTAATGAGATTTTTTTCTTCCAGTATAAGGTCCAGGCAAAAATGGAATTGCTGGGCCAATGAGAGAGCGCCATGGACTAAGTGCCTGCTTAGGCAAGTGCTGAGATCAGGGCTTGATCCTAGCACCACATGCCACACTGGCTCTGTCCCCCCACCCTGGGGACACACACACACACACACACACACACACACACACACAAGCACACAAGCACACAAGCACACAAGCACACATGCGCACACATGCACACACATGCTGAGTCGGCAAGAGACCAGTTCTGGTGGCACATGCCTGTAATCCCAGCAATGGGGAGACTGAAAACAGGAGGATCACTATGAGTCCAAGCTGCTTAGTAAGATCATGTACCAAATACATTAAAAAAAGAAAAACCAGCCGGGCATGGTGGCTCACGCCTGTAATCCCAGCACTAGGGAGGCTGAGGCAGGAGGATTGGTGCGAGTTCGAGACCAGCCTGGGCTACAAAAGTGAGCTCAGGACCAGCCTGAACTGCATAGCGAGACCCTGTCTCAAAAAGACAAAAAAAAAAAAAAAAGAAAAACCTGCAGGAAATACAGCAACTTGAATCCATCCTTCATTTGAAATGCACTAATGACACAGAGGTCTTAAGGCCTACTTTAAATCCTATCCTGGAGTTACACATGCAAGTATGTGTGGTGCACCTGTGCCCCCAATAATCAAAGTGAACCAGGGTATGCATGTCATTTATGTTCTTCAAGAACATCAGCAAAGGAAAACATAAAAATACACACTGCTAAGAGTGTGTGTGGCTTAGTGACATAGTGCTTGCCTACCATGCTGGGGAACCTAGATTCAATCATGAGCACCTTATTTTATGCCAATTTCACAGGTCCAACAAGTCTTCCAACCTTCATCACAAAAACCCTTATTATTCAAAATGTGATAACACTCCTCAGGTGATAAGGAACGCTGATTACTCTCAAACAATCCCCTTGCCCTTTTCCTTTGACTCTCACATTTGTTTTGTATCTTAATGTGTGGTACATAGCAGTGCTGCGTGAAACTTCAAGGAACTATCTATGAGGCATGAGACATATGCCCTCTTTGGCTGTGCACATTTTTGTTCTTTTTCAAAGCAGAGGTAAGGAAAGGCTAGTGCTCCAACTGCCACTATAAACCATGCAGGAAACTAAAGATGAAAGTCTTGCACAGTGCAACTGAAAGATAAACTGAACCTCAATATCTGAGGATTTCTAAAAGATCCTACTCCAGCCCTGAATACTTATCTCCAGGTTTCTTTGATATGACAGTGTAAACTTCTGACACTGCAGCTGAGTCTTTTCTTGCAACTAAATGTAAGTTCTAACATTATCACTCTTTAGCAATGCTCCCATCGCACATGACAAAGGGGTAATGAACAAAGGTAACTTCAACAAGGCTAGCTGCTTCAGATTCTTTTGAGCATCTGTGTGATTTCAAAAATAAGAGTGTTTCTTCTCTCCACATATAAAGAAAATATCCCTGGAATGGAGATCTTATGACCTGATTCAGGAAAGAAAGATGAGGAATGGATGTGGGTGACCTTTTGCTTCTACTGCTCGTTCAAATGCCAATATGCCATATTTTGGAGTAGTATGTTCTTTATCAGCAGCACCTACAATGCCTCAAATATATATATATATATATATATATATATATATATATATATATATATATTCAATCAGTCTTACTGTCGGAACATCTAAGGTTCTCCATATGCAGCTCAGGCTGGCTTTGAGCTCACTTTGTAGCCCAGGCTGGGGTCAAACTCCTAACAATTCTCCTGGCTCAGCTTCCTGAGTGCTAGGAGATGCACCACAGCTCCTGGACAAAAGATCTCTTTCTGCATGGTCTTTTGTGGACCTCTTCTCACCAACCCCAGTGAAGCTCTCCTTTTTTATCTCCCCTCACTCCACAGCATCAAACTCACAACTCTACATACAGTGTTGGATAATTTACTATTTGTTTAGGTGCCTTCCTCCTACAAATAAATAGGGTTTTAAATACAGGATACATGTCGCATTCATCCTGAATCCTTAAGACTTGTCATAGATTTTGGACCATAATGACCTTAACTAGTTAGCCAAAAATTTGATTTATAAATAATGGATCACAGACCAAGTAAGGTTGGATGTGACTTATTTTGTAAAATTCCCATCTCCAACCCAACATGCACATCCTGTGTGCCTCCAGAACACATTACATATCACTGAATAATGTGCTGAGGTTATTCACACACATCTCTCCTGCTAAACTATGAGAACTAGAAGGGCAGGGACCACATGTTGCACAAGTGAGTACCGTCAACTCTGAGAATTGTGTCAGGCTTAACAACACCTGCTCAATAAACATTTACTCAGTGCTGCAAAAACTGAGTGAAGAATGCTTTTTCAATTTCATGTTCATTTTACACTGCTACAGTGAAGATATAAAAAGGAGTAAGACATAGTATTTTGAGACAGCTACATTCCAATAATAATTAGAAAACAAGAGCACAGCTATTAAGACAGAACATCACGTCATGTTTGCAATCTCTAGTCCCTATTTTATGTAAGTCTTTAAATATTTTGTCATAATAAAGGCAAAATAAAAGTAAACTTTTTCTAGGGGATTATCCTAATACATGACTTTTCTTGTTCTATGACTGTGTTTAAAAGTCACCTAGTAACTGTGCAGCAACAAAGAGTCGTTTGGGATCTATTTAATGTCTTACAAAATGAGCCTGATGTTCCATCCTCACATTCCTGTTGTTTTATTTTAGAGGGATATTGGTTACTCTTTGTCATTATTATGAATTCTGAAATTCCTCCCATTTTTCTAAGAAAAACCACTTCACTAATTATTTTTCACTGCAAGTATAACTGAGAATCCAAACACATCTAACAATGTCTGTGAAAATGAATAGACATTAGCCTGAGATACAATGTATTTTTTGCTCTAGACGTTTTTAGTGTATTCTCACAAGTAATACTGTTGATTAGTTTTCTTCCATGTCTTAGAATCAAAAGCAGCTAATATCAGACCTTTAAAATTGAAGGATAAAGACTTTTTCCACAGTATAGTTAACTACAAAATGACTACTGAATAAAGTAAGAACATACTACAGAAAATAATCATAGAATGAGCTATCATAAAATGAGATATCATCAAGGATGTAATCTTGATAGTATCATCACATAGCAAAGAGATTACTAAAAAATCTCATATAAGCTAATTAAAAATTTTCATGTTGAGAATAAAATTTCAGTTCATGCAACAACTACGATCCACTTTTATAATAATGTACCCACCCTCCACTAAGTTACAGTGGTAATAAAAAATATTTTGATTTTCAAGGGAAAGAATGATTTTATGCTCTTAAAGTACAAGGATATACATGCTTTGTAGAATGAGAAAGATTGGCCATAAAAAGAAAGAAAGACAAGGTACTGAACTCAATACTTAGTAACACTCCCCCCCCAAAAAAAGAAGAGGAAAAGGAAGAGAAGAAGAAGAAAAATAAGAAAGAATTTCCAATATTCTCTTGATTCAACTAGACAAGCTATCAAGAATACATATGTGTTCATTGTAAATGTATACACAGACATACTTATATGAAGATGTATTTCTATGTGATTGTTTAAAAATGCTGAAAACTACTGTCAAACTACAAACTGCTAAGGTTCTATACATCTGTCCTGTACAACAAAAAGTGTCTCACTACATATTGATTTTATTACATCACCAATTGCCAAGTGATTTCCAAGATGCAGCAACTGATACTAAATCATGTGTTTGACTAAAAGACATTAGTCACTAAAGGACATTTTATTTAGCTCTAAATGCAACCCTTTCATGGAATTCTGGGTAACTAATTAGTCTAATCAATCCAACTTCATGACATACCTAGAGCTAAGTACCAAATGCAACAAACTCAGCTGAATCCTAACAAAGGGAAGAACAACCTGCCCCTGCTATCCAGGAGTATCTTCATATCTTCACTGAAATAAACAATGAAGTGTGCCATAATTATGAACTTCTGGAAAATCTCAAGGTTCCAAAATAACAAAAATAAAAAGGTCTTGGGATAGGATGTGATGGTAGGCTGCTTATGTAGCACTTATAAGGACATGGGTTCAATCCCCAACACCACAAACTCTTTGATAGTAAGCCTATTTTCTAACTCTAGTACTGCCAACTGATAGGAAGGAAGTCACTTATCCTCTCAGGCTTATTTTTCATTTTTTTAATGTATTTTTGATCAAAGTAACATCCAAGGAAGTTGCTATCATCAATACCTAGGATCAAGGCTATATAATTCTATGAGTTTAAAAAATAAAAAATTAAATTCTAAGATAGTTAAAGAAACAGTATAAAACCAAAAATATAGTCCATAAATAAGAGGGCACAGTTTGAGTAAAGCCAATTTCCTAACATATATTGATCACTATACAGTGTAAGGCCCTGTACTGGGTTGTGTCAGTGTACCAAAATTCATGAAATTATGCCTAGGGTTTGCAACCTAAAGGAGTGGACAGATAAGCAGAAGACTACCATATAAGGCAAATGGCATTACACAAAGAATACAATTTAAGATATAATACAACTGAGTATGTTGTCTGAAGTTTTAATATGCCTAATGTCTAGAATATACCATAAGGTCACAAAGCAAGACTTGAACAGGCTTCACACCAGGTCACCTATGGCACAGTAACAAAGTGATCTTCTTGGAAGAAAAGCTGTTCCTTGTAATGGATTTCTGATGTTGTGATGATTAAGGAATTTTATATTCTAGTTGGGAGAGATGTTGATTATAGCATATTTAAAGCCTGGAATGAGTTTCCTTAGTACTCTATAACATCAAAGTACAATGCTCATCCAATTACTCTCTCCTCTCTCTCTCTCAAAAGAGCAAAATCCTACATAATGAGCACTAAATGAAAATTTTATTTTAACCTCATCGCAAGAATTTGTAGAAGTACACTATTGCTTGTCATGCTGAATTTAAATTTCCTCAGGCAAAATTCAACCAAATAGACACGTTGTAAATGTCTAATACAGATAGTCCTAAAAAGTATAAACAAGCAATTCTTTTTAATTCATTCTATTTAATATAAAAGACGCAATCTATGAAATAAACAATAAGTTAAAACATATAGCTGATGAATTAGAAAGACACACATCCATAGAATGGTAACATATGTTAAATATACTTTTGAAACATTAACAGGAATAAAAGGAAAAATACAGCAGTGGTAACAGCAATAGTGGTATTATAATGATCAAGTGGTAACAGGAACTTTGAACCACAGTAATATATAAAATTGTTAAATGACAACAGAGGAAAAACAGCCAATAAATCAATTTCTCCACTAACAAAACTCTAATAATTTTGTAATCAGAATGATAGTTTAAAAAGTGACAGCTGCCTATTCACTGTATCCTGTTTATACCCAATAACCTTTGAGGTATCTTGAGTCCCTAAAAGAAGGGACTAAGGAATTACAAGCCACTTGATGAGCATTTCAGCATACTCAGAAGCTATCAATCAGCTATCTGGAAACTGCTCCAAGCAGCATGAAACCAAAGGCTGAGAGCATTCCTTACATGTGTGCAGCAGCAAAATAAAGCTAAAAGTAACAGAGCACTGAAGCTTAGACTTGACCCCACTTGGACATAAATATAACAGAATAGTTTTCACTGCCCTCCTCCCCAAATACTAGGGATTGATTTGGGACATTTGCACTGAGCTGCATCTACCACGGATACCTCATTTTGAGACGGAGCCTGAGTCACTAAATTGCCCAAGAGAGGCTCAAACTTGTGTTCCTCATGCCTCTGTCTTCTGGATGCCCCTCTGCTTGAAGGCTCACCTTTTGTTGTTTTATATAAACCAGTGGTTCTCAGTGGGTGTGGTGCCAGGCTGAGCTAGGAGCCAGTTCAGTGTTTTTATTTTTAATCTTGTACTTGTCTATTTGGAATAGGGTCTCACTAAGCAGCTTGGTCTTATAGTGATCCTCCTGTCTTGGCCTCCCCAGCACTGGGATAACAGGTGTGCACCACCATGACCAGTTTTGGAGGCCTGCATCGCAGAGCAGCATGTTGTAGTGGAGATCACACCCAGGTCCTCATGCTTGCCAGGCAGGCCCTTAGACCACCAAGCTATCTCTCTGGCCCCTAGTATTTTTAACTATAACAATACCACCTGATGCATAGGAGCTATGCCTGCAAAACTGGACAGTGTTAAATTTTTAAAAAAGTTATCCTGCATCTTCCAAGTCACTGATATGCTCCACCAGATATTTTGGTAAGCACACACACAAAACTTTTCCAATTTCATGACTGTACAGCCTATCTCCATTTTTACTTATAATAAACATTTCTTGCAGTTTTTTTTTTTTTTTTTTGTCTTTTTGAGACAGGGTCTTGCTATGCAGTTGAGGCTGGTCCTGAGCTCACTTTTGTAGCCCAGGCTGGTCTCGAACTCGAACCAACTCTCCTGCTTCAGCCTCCCGAGTGCTGGGATTACAGGCATGCACCACCACGCCCGGCCACTCTTGCAGTTTTAAATACCCTCAATTTTCAAGGGATATACCTTCTTTAAACATAAACTGAAAAAGCCATATTTTGAAACTGCACCAAACACCCACCAATGTGGAAAATCATGTCAATTTACAGTTTTTAAATCACCAACACATTGACATAATTCATATTTATAGATGTTTCATTTATTTAAATTTTCTATATGTGCATGTATGTATACTAATAGTCCTTATTTCAAAACTTCCAATAAAAAGAAAACTTTGGCAATACTTAGCTGAAAGTTGATTTTTTTTCCCTTTAATGAAACCTTCTCTATGAAAAGTAGATCTAGACATCTGTGTACTTCATTATATACCTAAAATAGTTACATGCAACTGTTTATACAATAAAATGCATCAAAGAGTTTTATCTATAAAGTTATAATTAAATCATTCCAATTTTTAAAACTATGTGCCAAGTCATATTATCTATTTCATTTCAGAAATAAATGGTTCATTATAAAATATACTATTAAGAGTACCGAATCTGACAGAATTAGTAACTTACTTTGTGTCAAAGAAACCCAACAGAATAGAATCCAGTGTCTTACAGAGAAAGCTGAAGAGGAAGAGTATTAAAAATATTGTTAGCATAGAAAAACACAATCGTACCTGCTTGTGATTGTAATATGGAAAACATTACTGAGCTCTAAAGGGCCACTTTTATCATTTTTGTGGCTCCTCAATCATTGCATGAAGTTAAAAATGTACAATCTCCCATACCACCAAAGTCAGTCAGCATAAACCACGTTCTCTATAAACACCTGACAATTTTTCACTCACACACCAGATGGACTTTTCTATCAACAGCTTCAAGTGACATTGAAGCTAAGCTTTCCAGAAAAAGTAGGAGTCGAGAAGGGAGAAAACTAGAATGTAAAACATATTAAAATATACTATGTACATGTATGTTCCCCATGATGAATGAATTGTGTACTATAAACATCTACTTATAAAAATTAAAAAATTAGAAAATAAATTAAAAAATAAGAAATACCGGTGTTTCAGTGTAATGAGAATGTTTTTGAGAAGTTGAAGAGTGTTGTCAAAAGGTAGCTGGGAATTTCTCAATCTGCAGAAGAGTTCTTTATTATGCTTTATTCTAGTTGTATGGACTAATTTTCAAATTACTCTACCTTCAAACTCACAGTTATTGGGCAGAGTAAAACACTGAGGAGAGGGGAATATGAAGCTAAAATATGTATGTATTTAGTATTAAAGTTTAATTATTAGTGTTAAATATTGTTTTATTCTCAGCAAGTCTTTACTACATGTGGTACAGGAAGAGACAACACAAGTTAAAACTATTTTGTAACATTATGTAATATTTCCAAATCAGTATTCAATTATTATCTTTCAGTGAAGTACATGTTACTCCCAAGTGAAAATGTAAATTGCCCCAGTTCCAACATTTCCCATTCCTAAACCCTATTACAATGCTCATTTTGTCCCCTAGCTCTATAATTTCCACAATATTACAGAATTCATATATTTATTATGCTAACTGTTGCATCTCATCACTGGGCTACAACACTGCAGAGAGAGGTCAGTCACCTGCTTTGTTTCTCATGCATCCCAGCATCCTGAATAGTGCCCAGAGCAGAGCTGGTGGCCAATACAGCTTTATGGGAGGAATGAAATATGTCACCTACCATTTATAGAATACATTCTATGAGCTCAAGAACATTTACAAGTACTTTATATATAGAGATTTTATTTAGCCTTTACTATAAAAGCCTATAGGGTAATAATATTAATCACCATTTTAGAGTTGGGAAAATTGAAGGTCAGAATTTTAAATGTTCCTCAATATGATACAGCCAGTGAGCAGCAGATCCAGCATCCGAGTCAAGTAGTCTGAATTGAAAATCTACCCATAATTACTACAAGGACCTTAACAGAGAGCATACACTACCTTCCTTCAGGGGACGAAAGGAATCTCCAGATTAGTTAGCCCTGTTATTGATCCCCTTCTTGCTCACTGGGTTTCTTAGCAAACTGCAAAATAAAATGTTATGTGGAGAGGAGAATATAAGAGAATTCTGTGTCTTCCTCCTAGTTTTCCTTTGGGGAAAAAAATTAAACCTCATAAAAATAATGTCTTTATTATGCACCTGTTTTTTGGAGTGTCTCAATGTGGGGGTCACTGAAGACTTTATAGTTAAATGCTGCCTTATCATCCCTAAAGACATGAACCTAAACATTCCACAAGACAAAAGGAAATGAAATCATCAAATGTAGTAGAAATGATAACTCAAGAGCAGAGCATAGTTGATTTCAACTTTCAAAGTGACATTTTATATTTCCTCATTTGGTCAAAGTGTCCTTGAGAGACTAACCTTTTGACATTCAGTGCTATTTGCTTTCAACTCACAGCTTCTTCTGCTGTATGTTCACTAGTCAAAGTAGACCAAAGGGAACACAGACAGTCTGCAGCTATTATTTTGCTGTTTAATCAAACCTGAATAAGGTGCCTATGCACATAAGGAAAGTAAAGAGTGGCAAGGGACTCACTAGAGGTTACATAAAATAGGCTGCCACACAGATAGCACATCTGTTCTCATAAGATGTTTAATTTTCCATAAAGGTAGAGAAAGTTCTACATACATTTCTTTATCTCTTTTTTAGACTGAAAGTAGAGATAACAATTCCACAGCAGCTGTTAGGTCCATAATAACAGTGTATCAACTAAATTCCTGACAGATACACGACCCCATAGCAGAAAATATTTCTTTAGTGTGCCCTAGGTTGAATTATTTTTCAGAGGTCAAACTTCTGGGAAGTCAAGGTTAGGCTTACTATTGAAAGGCATAGACACTGATCTTCGGTGGTCACATATACCTGTAATCCCTACACTCAGAACGTGGAGACAGGAGAACAGTTGAAAATACAGTGCCTACTTTGACTATACAGTGAGTTCAAGACCAAATTGACTACTCACCATCACCCTGTCTCGAAAGAAAGAAAGAAAGAAAGAAAGAAAGAAGACAAAGACAAACTCAATTCAAAATAAATGAAGGCAGAGAGACAGAAAGCTGAAAATATTAAGCAATTCTATAATTCCATAATGAGTTAAAACCACATAAGTGGAAAGAACATCCTAAGAAAACAGGCTGTCCAGAGCTACTGACCATAGCAAGCCACTAGCACAATGGTGTGTGATACAGTTTCTCTAGAACCACCAAATTCATCATAGTCATGAACAGATGAAGCTCATTGTTTTGACAAGTAAATACTTATAAATAAAAAGGTTTTACCCTCAGTCAAATGTATCACCAAGCATACTTAGGATTGTTTGACTTTTGACAAAATTCCTAGGCATCTATATTTTCAAAGCTATTGACAGTATCACAAGCATTTTCTCAACTGAGCTCCTACTTACACATACTGTATATATTTTGCATCTCTCAAACCCCCAAATCTAAAATTAACAAATATAACTCAGAGTAAGAGCCTCTAACAGGCAGACCATGTATGCTAAAATATCCAAATGCTAAAGTGCCTTTTTAAAATTAAAAATTGCAACCCACATTTGTTATTTAAAAGGAGCTCAAAATCTCAGTAAAAACAGTACATATTTTGTTTTAAAAAGTCCAATTTTTATTCTCCTCGTAACAGAGAATTACATATAATAAGAGGATCTTAATCTCTTCCTAATCACAAAAAATATACCATTTGCGCTAAAAGCAGTTACAGGCTCCTCACTGCACTTAAGATGTTTCTGACTAAGAGACTAATTTTGCATTTCATTTCTCCTGCCTGAACTACTGAATTGGTTTCAGTAGTTAGCCAGGCTCCTTGCCTTTATTCTTTTGATTTTCTAATCCATCATTCATGCTATCACCAGAATTATTTTTCTATATTGTCATAATCATTTTAAACCCATGCATGAAAAATTTAAATAGTTCTCCATTTACCTCAGAATAAAGTCCAAAGTTCATAGCAGAGCATTAAAAATCCTTACAACCAAACCTGATTTACCTTTCCAGTATCCTATTATCCCCCTCCCCATACACACACAGAGAATAGCTGGATCAATGGAATATCTATTTTTAGTTTTTTGAAGAATCTCTATGCTGATTTCCATAGCATTATGCTAGTTTATGTTCCCCGCCCCCCAGCAAGGTAAAACAGTTTGTTTTTCATGCAATCTTAAGAGCATTTATCATTTGACTTCTTAATAACAGCTATTCTTTCTGGAGTAAGACAAAATCTCAGTGCTGTGTTAATTTGCACCTCTGTGATAGCCAAAAATAAGAAAATTTCAATTTAAATAAAAGATAATCAAAACAAGCCAACATTAGATGAATCAGCTGTTGGAATTATCTGACAAGGAAAAGCAGACATCACAAATAGGTTTAAAAAGAGAGGGGTAGTAGATTTTAAGATCTTCCCAACTATACTGTATTTCCAAGGTATGGTAACTTATTTCAAATACAATAACAGGTCTTTTGAAAGGAAAAGCATTTAAATAGATGATATATCTTGTGTATATTATTTAGAAGAAATCAGGAATAGCTATGTAATGATATCAGACAAAATAGACTTCAGAGAAAAGATAATACAGACATAAAGGGACATTATATGACAATTGAAACAATATACAAAGAAGACATATACCAAACTATAATACTGCAAAATATTTGAAGCAAATGCCAATGGAACTGAAAGGAGAAACAGAAAAATTTACAATTACATCTACAAACAAAAGCTCTCATCAAAATTTATAGAACAATTCACCCAAAAATGGGAGATAGATCATATGCCAAAAGAGACTAATTCTATGTCATAGAACAAAGCCTTAAAAAAATAAAGCCATACAAAATGCTTCCCATACATAACAGAATCAAGTACAAAAAAAAAAAAAAAAAAAGACATAACAGAATCAAACTAGAAACTTGAAACACAAAGCTAAATCTCCACATTCTTGAAAATTAAATAGCATCATTCTGAACAATCTGTGGGGCAAACATTCTCAAAAGATATAAAAATACTATGAAATAAAAGATGAAAACATATCAGAATTGTAAGGCAAGAAGCCCAGTACTGGGAAGGATATGAATGTACCTGAATGTTTGCATTAGAAAGAGAAATGTATTATAACAACCTAACATTTCATTGAATAATTCTAAGGAATACAAATAGCAAAATAAACCTAATCTAAGAAGACGAAAGGAAGCAACGGAGGTAGCAACAGAAATCAGTGAAAAAAGAACAACAACAAAAAAAAAAAAGTGAAAAAAATCAAGGAAACATCAAGAACAAAAGTGACACACACAAACTTCCTGCCAGACTGACAAAGGAAAATAAAAAGAGAAAATATAAAAATCACCAAAGAACAATATTTCCCAAAACATAAAAAAGTTACTTGGGAAACAATGTATACAACTCTATACACATAAATTTGACAAACCAGATAAAACAAATCTATTCAAAATAGACCAACACAAATTCCCAAAAGAAATACACAATAAAGAATCCCTGATGAAATTAAATTTAATATTTTAAAAACTCAAAAAGCTCACAGTTTATAGAGGTTTCAGTACATAAGTGGCTGGCTCTAAGACAGAACAGCATGGCAGAGTAGCACGCTGGAGAGGAGAAATAGTCTATGGAGGACAAAAGGTAGCAAAGCAACAAAGGGATGACCACGGCTCTTTCTTTCCCTTATATCTCATAAATGCTATTTAGGGAGGTAGCACTCATACCCTTGATCCTAATATGGCACTACAAATCAATTCTAGCATCACACATTCTAGAGCTAGCCACTTCTGAAAAAGCCTCATCTGTGGCTGCATGTGAAACATCCAGACACAATCCATAACAACACTCCATAGTTAACATTATACACACCAACAAAAGAATGAATGTGTTCACCATAAATCAAGAAGGATGTCCACTCTACCTACTCTCATTCAGCATAGTTTTAGATGTTCTAAGCTGTACAATAATCAAGAAAATAAAAATAAATAAAAACTAAAATGTCTCTTATCTACAGATAGCATGATTGTAAATGAAAATGCTGAAGAATCTACAAACACATAAAATAAACTCTTAGAATTTTTAACTTCAACAATGATACTCAGAACAAGGTAAGCATATCAAAACAAAATGAGAGTGTGTGTGTGCATGCATGAGAACGTAACGTGCACCAATTAAACATGCAAAATCATCGATCATGCTCAAAAATATGAAATATTTACTTGTAAATTTATCAAAATATATAGAGGATGCTTGTTTTAGTACTACCAAATACTGATGAAAATATTAAAGAAAATCTAAGAACTAGACAAAGACTACTCATGGACTGGAAGATCCATACAGTAAAGATGTCAATTTTCCCCACAACGGTCATGTAGGTTTAATTACCATAAAACCCCACTAAGAAGACAAGACTGTTTTAAAATTTATCGAGAAGGCAAAAAGAACTAGAATAGCTAAAACAATTATGAAAAGAATAAAGTAAAAGACCACTCAATTTCAAAATATCACACAATTATAGTGGTACAAGCAGAAAAGTAAACACCACACTGATGGAACAGACAAAATTCAGAAATAATGAGAATATTGTTGATACCTAGGACTAAACAAAGAGCACTTAGGCAACACAAAAACACACTTGACAAAAGGTATCAATAAGTAGTACTGCACCAAAATGAAACTTTTGCTCAGCTACAGACTTGATAAAAGGATGAAAAGAAAATTATAGACTAGGAGAAAATATTTGCAAACTGTATATCCCAAAAGGAAGTCATACTGAGAATATATGATGAATTCCCAAAACAGTCTAAACTGGTAAATATTTCATTAATGCAGAGATCACTCTGTCAAAACATGTCATTTATAACAAATATAGGCATGACTGAGATAAAAGCAGAACATCATGAGCACACTGCTTCTAGGCTCCTAGAATTACTGAAAATAACAACTGGTTTAACTCTTTTTTTTTTTTTTTTTTTTTTGGGGGGGGGGCGTTGGGGCCAGGGATTGAACTCATCAATTGTTAAAAAACAAAATTAAAGCCAAGTAAGGTACTCTAAAAATACTGAGTATTATTAAGTATATAATGTATGAATAATCTCTGATTGTCTCTTTAAAACTTTTTTAAATGTTTTAGTATAGAGTCTAAAGGGTCTACACAGCTTAGATTCATAGTGATGCTCTTGTTTTCAGACTCGAAAGAGCTGGGATTATAGGTACGCCACCACACTCAATCTAATCGCCATCTCAGTGCAACCCAGGACCAGGGCTAGCACTGCAGTGTCTCTAATACTTTTTAATTTAGCTTTCCTTAGTTGAGAATTTAAACAAAAAGAAAGGCCTACCAAGTCTACTTTTCATCTATATTAACACCAAGATTCTTGGCTTAGACTGTACTAATGTGGAGGAGTTATGGTTTCCCTGAGGAGCTTCAAGAAAAATCTTCTCACAGTGAAATTAAAACTCTCTGATGTGTCTTTTGTTTGTTTGTTTGGTTTGGTTTTAAACAAAAGGAGAGATAGGGAAACAAGCAAACAGAGATATATAAACTCAGCTGCTATCAAAATGTTTGAAAAGATTTTGCTATTTTAATGTAACTATAGCTAAGCTAGCAACTGATACTGCTATGGCTATTAGTAAAACTAAAATGAAAGCCTGATTTAAATTTTCATTTCGAAACTAATTAAATAATGTCCATCTATAGGCTACAAGTACTTCAGAAGTAATACATTCTTGCTGTGATCCATTAATTAAAAATGTACTTACTTTATTTAGACCAGAAAAATACATATCCATGCACAGTCAAGATTGCCTTGGGCAATGAGTAGTGGAACCTATAGACAATATGACATTTTAATCTTCCTCTACAAGCCACATCTCCTGCTTACCTTCATAAGCATGTCAGCTCTCTTTGTCACTTTCTGTATTACGTTAAGAAAAATGCTATTTCCTACCTTTTCTTCTAGGAGTGACATGACTGACATCTCAGGAGGAATATCCTTTCTTTTGAAATTTTCTTTTAGAAATAGTACTTAGAAAGCATAATCCATTCTAAACTACACTAAGACATAATTTAGAGGTGGCTAAAGGGCTAGCCAAATACCTCAGAGGATTAAAGGGCGCAGGGGTGGGGCACGCAGAGATGGCAGTTGAGTCTGGGAGTGGTAACACACTCCTGTAATCCCAGCTCTTGGGAGGTTGTAAAGAGGTGGATCACTATGAGTTCAATCTAGTAGTGTGACCCTGAATACTCTGTAGGCCCTTCCCCAAACATATTCAAGGGGGGGGGTCGCTATAGAAATCACTTCATAAATATTTATGTATTCAGCTGAACTGAATTATTAAATAACAAATAATCTGGATAGCTACAAATCTTATAAACAAATTTTCAATCATTTTAAGTTATTTCTATAATTTTCATAATTAACTTATATTGTTTAAAGGCATTATCAGATACATTGGTTTGCCACAGGACCCATGAGCCCTTTTAAATAATATGCAAATTCTGTATGTGTACATATACACGCTTAGCTTTTCATAGTTTCTCAAAAGTATATGCAAACCAAAAGAAGTTAAAAGTGATTGTATTATTTAAATGTATGCAAAAATTTCTAACAGGAACCATAATGTCCTCTGATTTTAGAGGGCTTAAGTAACCAAATATCCTTTCCTTCACTCCTACATTATACAATTGAAATTCATTTATCAGTTTTTCTTTTTTCCTGGTTCTCTTTTAAGAAGTCATTTAACATTTCTACTCAAGAAATAAATAATAGCCACTTTTAAAGGATGCTTATTTGCATAGTATGCCAATCTAAACAATTTTTTATTTATTTTTTTTCTTGTTTCAGAACCTTTGTTTGTCTATTCACTCATTTTTATATCCGGCTCAGCCCGTCCCGAGGGCAGGGCTGGCGCAGCATGTGGTGCTGGGGATCGAACCGCGGTCCCTGAAGCCGCCCAAGCCCTCCCAAGCAGGCGCTCCAGACCACTGAGCCATCCCGCCGGGCCCTAGTATGCCAATCTAAAAGCAATTATATCTCCTAGAAAATATTCACAGTCGAAGTATAAAGAAAATTTAACACATATGCTGGAAAGAATTATGGCTGTGTCTAGATGTCCTCTCAAGGCCTTATGTACTCATAGATGTGGCTTTTGTAAAGAGGGCTGGGGTGACAACCCGCTCAGGCTCCCCTTCTGTCCCTCTCTTGGGCAGAAGTATTTTTTCCCCCAATAAATATTCTGCTCATAAAACAAATAAAATGAAATGAAAAAAGTAAAGAGGATTAATTCAAGGGCATGTGATGAATTCATGATGCAATGGTGGGATTAAAGGTGCTAGGAACAGAGGAGGGTGACCACTAAATCAGTTCACTGACTGGTCTGTCACATCCTAATCCCAGTAGCTTATATACAATATAAGAAAGAGGCTTTCTTGTCTCTTGCTTGCTTCCTTTGTTACTTTCTGTCCTTCATGAGCTGTTTCTCCTCTGTAACGCCAATCTGTGAGCTAAATAAACCTTTTCCCCTATAACTTAGGGTGTTGGGTATTATGTCGCAGCAACGAGATAAAAGTACCTATGACAGTTCCCAATGTTGAAGTAGGTAACAGAGCTGCAAATTGCAGAACTCTACTAATATATCAGTCCAAGAAAATTACTATTACTTAAAACTCTAATATGCTCATAAAAATTAAAGAATTAACTATTTCTTTTAACATACCAAAAAACTACAATGGCTCAGTCATCTATCTGAAAGCTTTCATTTCAGACAAGATCAGGTACATTCAGGGTAGTATGGTCATAGACAGGCATTACATTACAGACTTTTCAGAAATATGTTTTTCTCTGCTACTTTTCTGTTAGTTGTTTTAAAACCGTAGTCTTGGACGAAGAAGATAACTAACTGGTACAGCATCTACCTGGCAAGTGCAAAGTCCTGAGTTCAATTTCTGGCACTAAAAAAAACCCTGACACTTACTCATCAAATGAGCCTGCATCAAGCATGAGAAACAGTGCCTGAGGATACAAGGTAATACAAAGTATTTCTAATTAATATGATATGATCTAATTAATACTATAAATTGAACTTTGGAAGTTATCCCAATTTGCATAATTTAAATATGCTCTAGAATGATACAAAATCATAAATAAGCCATCTCAGGGATATGTATCAAATTCTTCTACATAACATTCATTTCTAATAACATTCATGAAGTCACCTCATGAGAAGTCTATGCTAATAAACACAAGAGTAACTGGACAAAGAACATAAACTTGCTTAAAATACAAAGGCAATAAATAATTTCAAACATCAATCACTCTAGACCTTAAAACAAATCTGCTATGAGAAAAGTAATTCTATACACACATATGTACAGAAAGTAAAATACACAACTGAAACTTTTATGTACTAAATGAAATTTTAAGCAAAAAAGATACATAAGACATTAAAAGGAACTGCTAGGAGTCATCTTCTAATTCTGATCTGGTCTTTATCACTCAAAGTAAAGGCTTGTTTTGTTTTTTCTTTTTGATTTGTGGGTGAAGGTCCTGTTTTTAAAAGGTTCACACAACTCATAATAGCTACTAAGTTAAGACATTCTAAAACTATTCTTTCTTAACTTATGCAAGCAAGAAAAAAAGACTATGTGAGAAAAAAGGGTTCACAAACCTGGCAACGGCCACTGATAACAGTGCTTGGATCATTAGATCAGAAAGCCTCCAGTACTGGTTCTCTCTCATGTGGGTCCTGAAGTCTCAAGTTCCCAAAACCATGTTTTCAACCTAGTGCCAATACTGGTGGTGGTAACAGTGACACACAGCACAACCTACAGAATTTAAAGCTCGGACCAACTCTGATATAATTTATCTCAATTCGTAGTTACTATTCTGCAATAGCATAAAAAATAACGGGGCCCAGCAGGATGGCTCAGTGGTCTAAAGCACCTGCTTAGGAAAGCTTGGGCGGCTTCAGGGACCGTGGTTCAATCCCCAGCACCACATGCTGCGCCAGCCCTGCCCTCGGGCTGGGCTGAGCCAGCCATAAAAATAAGCGAATAAACAAACAAAGGTTCTGAAACAAGAAAAAAATAAATAAATAAAAATTGAAAAAAAAAAACTAACTACACAGGTGAAATGCTCTCCATTTTTCATCCTATTATCTGTTAACAATTTAAAAGGATGGGTCCACTGCACTTTTGAAAGGTAAAAAATATGGCAGACATTTCAGACACCTTGGAGTAGACACAGATACAAATGGGAATAATGAATCTCCCTTCTACTCCACTCAGCCCTGTTCAGAGAAAGCAACTTGCTTTGTTAAGAACTGGGCACTTAGGGCTCTCTGATGGTGAAGAGAAGTAGCACAGAAAAGAAACGAGATAAGCAGGACCTTGAGACTTTGAAGGAAATCTACGGAAAATGCTACATATGAACTGTATGGGCTCTTCAGATGAGACAAAATGAACATACCAAACAGTAAACATTTTAAAGAGTAGTGCCAAGTGAATTAAGCAAATAAATGAACCATCAAATATATATATATATATATATATATATATATATATATGTGTGTGTGTGTGTGTGTGTGTGTGTGTGTGTAATAAATCATAGTAAGTAAATTAATAACTCCATAACTTCATGATGCAGATGAATTGTGGAACTGCAGCTAAGATTAATACAGTCTGAATCTAATCTAAAAAGTAGGATAAGAAAGATATCACATTCCTTAGACTTTTCAGTGCACAACTTGTTCAACTGTACACATAGACTTGTCTATATTACTATTAGATCTTTGTTCTCTGGCAGCATATTTTAAAATAAGCAAATATCTTAAATTCCTCAGAAGAAACTTAATTAGGCTGTCTATGCTATCAACCCATCAAATTCCCATAAACATTTTTTCTCTGTGATTGAGTCTAATAATGCAAAATACTTCCTCTTCAAAAAATTTCTTAACCCAATGAAATTAGCTCAACAAAAATAATGCTTCAATCTTTCTTACTCATTTTCTTCATGCTAAAAATATGACCCAAGTGACTAAATTCACAAATAGCACAGATGTTGTACAGTCTATTTGTCCCTTCCCCACTCTGCTCCCAGTGCCGCAACCTCCCCAAATATTCACATGCTATTTATCAATGAGAATAATATTGAAACAATTGTTTTCTTGATATACAGCTTCTACGAGTTTAAAATAAAACCAAAAAGGAAAAGGGTGGACTTCTTCCTATTAAATATCCCAAAAATACCTATTTTACATTTAAGTTTAAATACCTTTTATAATACATAGATTTCTTTGTGCTACTACTTATAGCTAAGTCATATGAAAAATATTTTATACTTTCTTTAGAATGGGAAAGAGAGAGCTTTTGCAAATGGGAAGTGAACCAAAATACAAAGCTTAATGTGTTCTGTATAGGTATCAATGCACCATGATAAATATAATCATATAATTATAGTTGTATAAAATTATGTATTACATATATGAACTAATAAAGATTAAAATTTTAAAATATTCAAAAAATAATTCAGGTCTATCAACTTTGCTAGACACAAGCTAATCCCTTTCACGCCTCCTTTAAGCAGTCTAGGGCTTTACAAGGCTGCACAGTTCTTGAAACAACAGGGACCCAAGGGACAGAGCCTTCATAGTCAGTCAAAGAAGCAACCATGCCCCTGGCCTAAACCACTCAGACTGAGGTTTCATCTTTTTCCTTCACAATGCCTGAATACCCGCAGGGCATCCTCTATAAGTAATTCATGAGCAGCAAAAAGCACATGCTCTAATCAATAAGGCACAATGGCAAAACTCACAGCAGGTTCAAGAGGACTGACTGAGTATCACATTAATATCTGATTAAGTTTCTGAGGATATTTAAATTTTTTCATAGACCAGTAACCTAAAGTTAACCTTTTAATTTTATGTTTATAAAGCATCTTTCCCAGGGGACAAAAAAATTCATTTAAAATATATTTAATAAAAGGAGGCTAACGTGAGTATGTTAATAAATAAGATATTATCTAGAGATCATGCAGAAAAAAGAATTAGAACTTAGTTTACCTCTCTGTGTACCAAAAAATATTTCTAATAAATTATTTTAACCAACATTCATTGATCATTTTCCAGTATATGTTATAGAGGTTTTAAAATAATTTCTCAACTGTCAATATCCTATATTCCAGAAATATCTAGAGCAGTTGTCTATTCATGGTAAGTATTCAAAGTGAAAACTGTAAGTATTAGATTAGTTATATTTCAGACAAATTTGTTAAAAATCATAGACCTTGATTTCATGATGGCTTATCTTTCTATTTGAATTAAAAATTGGTGATACTGCACATAAAAATGGTTCACAATGATGGATTATAGAAGCTCTTAAATATATTTTTTCTCCAATTTTCTTTTGTTCAAGCTGATAGTCCAAAAAAACGAATTTTTCAAGGAGAAAATAAGCTAAAAATCTTACTGGAAAGTAGAGTTCTGATCCATGCCTTTAAATAGACTACAAATAATCATGACAAAGATATGGAAAAATTACCTGAATCTACTATTCAGTGAAGTAGCTCTCCTTCTCATTAAGCCTCAGTATCTTCTTTTTACTATTTATTGGTTTATCAAAGGACAACAAGGAATAAATGGGCTGTAGTACCATGGGTGCCAGGGGTACCAGGGATCGAACTCAGGACATTGTGACTGCCAGGCAGGTGCTCATGCCACTGAACTATCTCCCCAGCTCTTAAGATCTCTTTTAAAGAGAATAAATGAAGAATGCATATATGTATATATATATATATATATATCCACAGAAAACTTATCAGTAATAGCCAGTGAGGTACAAATATCAGTTTGTTGCTTAAATACTTCATAACATTGGTAAGAGGATATATAATGGGTATCAGAAATTCTGGCCTCAAATTCCTCCCCCACTGCTATGGATGCATTTTATTTGAGTCAGCTTTTTCTCTAAGCTTCAGTTTCCTCATATGCAAAATTATTAATCATTCCTATCTTGTAAAGTTGTTTTATGGGACTAAAAGGAACATAATCTATGCAAAATACAATATTTTCACAAAAATAAGATAACTTCAACAACTGTTAACTATTGTTATCACCAGTACTAGCTCTACCCTTGTAAGTTACTGCAACTATGCAACAGAGAACTGAGATCTTCACTAAATACACTGTTATACAGTAGATTATTTTTCTATTACCCGGAGCTTATACTTTCAATTATCAAATTTTATATTCAATTCATTTGAAAGGAGATACTTTTCAAATCCATATCATGTGCTGGCAATCAAAACATTTTTAACTTCTAAAGTACATCCTAAGGGGACCAACAGCTTTAAAGCTTAACTAACATATATATATATATATATATATATATATATATATATATATATACATATATATATATACACATGATGCATATAATACTTTCATGATCATGTAAAACACTTTTACAATCACTTGCTTTCATTTCACTGTCTTCAGTTCTTTTCACCATATAATAGCTAACATTTATTTAGACAAGTGTATTGTCTATAACTCACATACTAATATAAATGCATGTTCTTTTAAATCTGCATTTACTTTATTAATTAATCCAGGATCCATCAAACATCTTAAAAATATTCTAAATTTACATTTAGTAAGTGAATCCCCTGGATTCAGTGGTAGAAAGCAATACTAGTTGTTTTCCCCTGGTCAGTGAAAATACAGTGTAGCTGGAATCAACAGTAGTGGCCTTGCTTTGATAAAAAATTAAGTTTTCTGGAAAAAAAAAAAAAAACTATAGTTCAGCTTATTCTTTTCACATTGTAAATATTTTCCTTCTTTTTTACTCTCTATTGTTAAAAAAATTACCTTTAATTAAGAAGAAATGCTTGGAACAGGGTAGTTATGAATAACCAGCTACAAGTAGCCTCTAACCTAAAAATGCCAAACTCTTTTCTTCTTTCTTTGTCCTTTTTTTCACAATCCTGAGTCTATTTAACCTTCTACTAATGCCTATGTGACAGACAAGAATCAGTAAGAATCTACTTCCAGGAATGAACCTTCAGTATTTTGTCATTTTCTGGGCTTCCACAAACACAAATATATCACAGTACCATGAGGAATGATGCAAGTGAGAGCAAAGTAAGAGGGGTGTATTGATCTTAGCTTCAAACTCTGCTTCCAAGAAAAAGTAACAGGAAAGCATTTAAAAAGTGAAAGAGGGGCTGGGGAGATAGCTCCGTGGCACAAGTGCCTGCCTGGAAAGTGCAAGGTCGTGAGTTTGAACCCCAGTCCCACCAAAAAAAAAAAAGTGAAAGAATACGCTGATGCATATATTACCTCTTTTCAGGAAACTTAATTTTGTACCAAAGACCATTACTGATTCCATCTAAATTGGGTTTTCACTGTATATATAGCATTCCCTAAGGAGGGAGAAAACAGCAACCAGTTTTGTGCAAGTTATACTGGAAATGTGAGACCAGCCTCCCTTCACTGTTTAAAACCCTCATGGTATCACTATAAAGCAACAAACAACCAGTGTGGATCAACAGGCAAAAAGCTAGTCTGAATTAGAGAATACTTAAAGCAAATGCAGTTGTAGTATATTTAATACACATTTATGCATCCTCTGTTAGACAACAGAGTACAGAGACTGAGGCTTGATTAAATTAATGGATTGTTCTTAAGCCTTTTATTATTACATAAAATAAAACTTCTCAAAGCAGCCTTATATGAATCATCCTGGTTGTCAAACTAGTAAATTCTAGATTCTCTAGTTTTGCATATTTGTGCTTAGGATTCCCTTTTACTTGCCAGTCAGTCATTTCCTTCTGTATAAGCAACAGCGTGGTTAACAAACTGCTCCTGGAAGCTCTTACAGAGAAAAGCTTGAGAGTTTCTTACCATTCCCTGGCTACACTTATAAGCTACTTACTGCAACCCAGCAAGGCCTCCTCGCATTGACTGACAGCCTCCCTGTAGAGCCGACAAGTGGTGATAGATACACCCGCCAGAGCATTACTGAAGATTTCAGAGGCTGCTGCTGCTGTGTCCTTGGCATCCTTCAACGCAAACCTGTAGACTAAAAAGTCTCCCCTCATTCACAGCAAACTCTTGAGAGTTGGAAGTAATCTTAAAATTCTAACACAACCTCTTTACAATTCAATTTCTTCTCAGGGAAACATTGAAGACATAATATGGTTTTTGTATTTGAAGCTCAATTTTATGTTTATGAGAGTGTCAGTATGATTGACCCATTATTATTAAACTACAGTTTTAATGAAACTCCATTTCACTGTAACAGGTAAAATATTGTAGCTCAAATTGATTAATTATACCCCAGAAGAAAGTAATAACAGACTTCCTTATTTGAAATACATAATTGTAGACTGCTGTTTATTCTTCTAATTATATGAAAGCAGATAAAGTAATACACCCTCCCTACCAACAAATTTCAAGACTTTGCTTTTATCCTTTTCTTTTCCTCCAGTCAGAGTTCTTGTTAATGACAGGAGCATATCATAATTTAATTAGCTGACACTGACTGGCAATCTACCCACTGCTATTTAATTGGAATCTTTTCATAGAACTATCCATAAAGACCCACTTTGCATAACTAATAACCTTCATAAACAAGACCTTTGGAAAACTGCTCACTTTTATAGAAAGACACAAAACATTTGGACATAGTTAGCAAATTGCCACTTTACTAAAGACTGGGGAATACAGAACTTCCCTGCCATGTATACACATGGCTGATTCTAAAACCCTGAAACAGGTTCTGAGAATAGCGCAAAACTGCCAATAGCCAACTTGCCTGCCACCTCACGTAAGCATCACTCAGTAATGTATAGCACTTCAGAGTTGAGGCTGTGAGAGTGCCATGTAAGAACACTGCCCTGACCAAGTCTTTCACTAGCATGTTAAATCTAATAAAAGAAATAGCAATTGCTGCTTAAATACATTAGAGGAAGCCAGGTGTCCGGGTACGCACTTCAGAGGCTGAGTAAGGGGGCTGAGGCCAGTCTGGGCAACATAGCAAAAATCCATCTCAAAACAAACAAATAAATGATGGAAACTGTGGTAATAAGCACATGTCACTTTAATGGCCTTAAGATAAAATATATACTTACTCTACTTGAAAATATAGTAGTTTGGATTCAATCTGTAGAACACAATCATTCTGCTAACTGTAGTCAGAAAAGCATGGGCATGTGGTACGTGTGTGGCTCACACAGATGGTAACTCTTGAAAAATGTATAAACATTCTCTTTTAGAAAGCAATGGCCATGGAACTGTAAAATTATAATATAATTTTAATCAGGCTCATGTCCTTATACAAGACCAGGATCCTTGGAAATTGGCTTTTTAAAAAAAGAAATGTGTATAAAAATAATCATTTAAAATATGGCTTAATTCTTAATTCACAATACTGTCATCCACATGATTTTTTCTTTTTTTCAATTTTAGGGAAGGGTCTACAAGATATTCAGGGTCTCACTATTAGATCAGACTCAGTGATCTGCTTGGTTACAGCCTCCCAAAAAGAGCTGGGATTACAGGCTCATGACACCATGGCCACTCTCAGTTGTCTCCTCAGCATGCCCCGGAGGTGGGGCCAGCACATCAGGCCTGGGGATTGAACCCCAGGCCCCTGAGCCTGCTTGCAGGTGCTTCAATCCACTGAGCTATTTGGCCAGCCCTTGTATGACTTTTTAAGAATAATGTTAGGTCAAAATATAGTTGCCTTTGGCAGCAGATTATCCTTGCTTCCTTGGATACCACTGTTACGATCCTGTATATTCATTATAAAAGCATGATACACTGTCAAATCCTGGGCTCTATGACAGCAGGACTATTTGTTAGTTATATGCAGTAGGGAGAACACAGACTTATACCTCAGATGTGAATTTTGCTCAGAACTTCACAATAGCCATAAAATGACCTGGATCAAGTTCATTAACATATCTGAAGCTTTAAGTTATATGCAAAAGGAAGGTGATAATACCATGTAACCTGTATAGTTGCCAGAAAAATTCATTATGCATATAAACTGTTTAGCAGTGAAGAATAGCTGCTCAATAAATAGATTTTCTTTTTTTTTTTTTTTTTTTTTAAACTGGGAATTGAACTCAGGCCCTAGAGCTAATCAGGCAAGCACTTATTCTACTGAGCTATCTCCACAGCCCAGATTTTCTTATAATAATTATTATGCATTTAATTTGGTTAATATTACTCATTGAATTGTTGGGATCAAAGGAAATAAAAAAATGTCAAAAAAAACAATGAAAAAGTAAGACTGTTGGTATCTGAGCTTCAGTATACTAAAGATAAGTTTTAAAGTGAAATTCCTGCCCTATATTTTTTCACTAAATCTCCCTGCCTTGAAGAAACTATAAAAGCACAGCCTAGAGCATCAGATGACCCAGTATTAACTCAGTCTACTACCTAGCTATGCAAATTAAGCTTCTTAAATTGACTTGTTGATGTGAAAATGCACTGACATAATAAGAACAGTGCTCATTTTAGACATATTATGGTTAAAGGAGACAATCTATACAGAACATTAAGTACATGTTTGTTACACACTAAGGTCATGTATGTTAGTGGTAATACATAATTAGTAACAATATAAGATCAAACCTGGTATAGAAGAGGAACTCAAAAAGGCTGATATAAAAGAGCACAGGCGGGAATTTTATTCCAAGAGTTTTGACTTCAAAGCTCATTTCCAATCCTTCTGCTGTAAGTCACTCTTAAAACCAACTAAATTATTATTTACTAACAAGCATTTACTGAGCATTTATAGTGTGTTTATCAAAGCACTAGCTGTTGTGCCTTGAGGAGTTCACTTATCTTGGAGAAGCAGACAGGAAAGGAAAGAAAACATAGCAATCATCTCTTAGGCACAGGGAATGTGTTCCTGGACTTCCAATGGACATCTGAAACTACAGATAGTGCCAAACCCTAAACATACTATGATCAAGTCTAATTGATAAATTAGGCACAGTTATGAGACTAATATTCACATGATCATGATAGAGTCATAAAACATATGTCTCACTGTCACATCTTGAATCACTGGTGGTGCTATATATACAACTGTCCCATCAGGGAGCTTTTTATTAGTTTTATTAATAAAAAGACTAACACAACTCAGTAGATCTATTTGTAGCACCAGTGGTATGCCCAATGTGACAGTCATACTTATACCACCAGTGGTTCTAGCTGGCCAGAACATGTTAAATTACAACAAAACAATTAAACCAACATAGTGGAAAAATTGCCAGCATCATAACCTTTGCATTCTAGAGCCATTAGTAAGTAAAATAAGGAACACAAATACTATAATATCTTAACATATCATGATAAAACAACAGAGCCACCAACAGATACAGCACAAACAGCTGATTAAAGATTACTCATATGTAACTCAGAATATCATGCAATTTAAAACTTATGAATTGTCTATGTCTGAAATATTATATTTAATATCTTGGACCACAGTTGATCGCAGGCAGCTGGAACTGTGAAAAGCAAAAACACAGTGAGGAAAGATTCCTGTGCATGAGGCAAAAGGAGCACAACGCAGGTGGAACAGGGAAGTATAAAAACACAGCTCCTCGGAAGAATACAAGGTTTTTTGTTTTTTGTTTTTGTTTGTTTTTTTTTATTTGTATTTTTGCGGGACCCGGGTTCAAACTCACGACCTTGCACTTGCCAGGCAGGCACTTGTGCCTCAGAGCTATCTCCCCAGCCCCCAGAATACAAGTTTTTAAAAGTTTCTTATATTACCTTACACTGTGACCTCTTAAAACCAGAAGTTTCAGAGGTCAACCAGCTCTAGATATTTAAATGGCAAAGATTTAAACTGCAAACACATAATTGGACCAAAAAGAAAGAAAAGGTGGATGCCCTGATCTCTGCAGAGCAAGCAGGTGCATGTGCAAGGTAATGTCATGAGTATGAGAAAGAGACCCTCAGAACAAACCTTTTCCGCTGCCCTTGTTAACAAGAGGTAAAAACTTTTTCCTTCAGCAACTGAAGAAAATGCAAATGGGTTTCTCAGAGGGACAGCAAGTGGGCCTGAGGCTAGGTGAGGCAGAATTGACTGACTGAAGACCTTCCTCAGGGTGAGTTCTGAGAAAAAAAAAAAAAAGAAGAGCAGCAGGGGTATGAAGGACCAGAATTGGAAGCAGAAGTACAGAAAAAAAAATAATAATAATACATATAAACTGCCCGAAGAATCTAAATAATAGGGCCTGCACACCCATGCCAGCCTGAGCCATACAAGCAATTAACCTATAATTAGCAAGGCAGTGCAAAGAATTCTGAGAGGAGGGAGAGCTAAGTATGAGAGAAGGAAGAGAAAGGAGCAATTTAAACTTTCAAGACCCTTTCAAGCTGTTCCTAATTTCATGAATGCTGCCAGTGTTCATTACCTCTAATCAATGAATCAAACTGACAAAGGCTCCTGCAGACAGTTCAGCATAGCCACTGGAGTTAGATGCAGACCCTTTTCTTGGTAATCTGCATGCAAGTGTGAAAGCCCTTGAAGAAGGCAAGCTGTTCAAGAATAATTAGAACTGCCCTCATTTCTTTCCGCTGATAGCAGAAGCACCTAGTGTTTTTAGAATATCCCATGTTACAGCCATCTGAATCCACATTTCACTGATTAGGTTAAAGTTTGCACTACACAGCACATTTTTCATTGTAAACAAACATTACCTGGTGAAAGGATGGGCACTTTCTTCACTTAATTTCCCAGACCTATAAAATGCTAGCCTTCGGAAGTAGCAGTAGCTTCATGATTTATTGCTGGAAGAAGGCCATACCTTAGAGAATTCCTGTCAGGAGCTTCAGGAATAGCCAAGGGAGCAGCCCTCATTTAATGTGAGAGTCAAGAATGAAAAGCTACAAAATGGCCCCATGAAGAATATGCCTTCATTACATGTTGAAAGTAGTGTGAATTAGGACGTGCTCTGTGGTTAAAATTTCATGCTTTAATTTACAGGTAAAGGGTCCTGAGCAGTGGAAAAACAGAAGGAAAAAGATGAAGAAAAACTTTACAAGCATAGAGGCCTGTTATTCAGCAAGCACTGGAGTAGGCACGGTGCATATGTCATCTCAAAGAAAAAGTGATTTAGTGATGTCTGAGACAAAAAGTACAGTTCCCATCTAGTCAAACCTGAAAAATTTCCTGGGATAGACTCTATTTCTGCAAGTAAGGTGATGACACATTTGTCACGACTGTAGAGAGCAAGGAATCACCACAGCCCAAGGTAAGTGCCAGGATAAATATAGTCAAGTCCCTAAAGGACGTTCAAGAACTGAGGTTAGCAGACACAACCCTGAGTGGAGTACTAGACATGTTCATATTGAATGAGTGTTTTAAAACTGAGGACAGAAAGTCAGGGCAAGGAGTATAAATACCTCCTTTGAAAAGTATTTCTGTAAAGCAGAAAGAGAAATGGGGCAATGACTACAGGAGGATGTGGGGTTGGGAGAAGTATGAAGAACAAGAAAATTTCAATTTTTAAAAATATGGTCAGTTGCATTTCAATTGAGAAATTCAAATCAACACAAAAAGAACCTTAGAGATCTAAATTGAAACTCTATTTTCCATACCAAGAAGGTTATTCTGACAAAGTAGGTGACCTTTTGTCCATGATGAAGAATTAAATAAAAGCAGGGCTGACTCGGGAAATCAGGAGCTCCTGCACCATCACCAGACCTCCGCTCTATCCACCGCCATGCCAGATCATGTTGCTTATTCCACTGGGATTGATACTCTTTCTTTTAGTTTAGTTTGCTTTTTGTTTTGTTTTGTTTGCTTTTTTTTTTTTTTGGACTGGGTTTCAAAGTCATAACTCTGCACTTGCCAGGCAGGCGCCTGTGCCACGGAGCTATCTCTCCAGCCCCCTAAGTTTGGTTTTTACTATGATGTTTCAAAAGACCCCAAAGAGAAAGGTATCAGATTAACTAGAAGTGACTGTTTTTTCCTTTCACAGGCAACATAAACTATCTTTGTCAAAAAGGGACTAAGAATGATGGCACTTCTTAAAACAATGATGCAAATAAAGAATACCTTTTATTATTTTTAATGAATTCAATAGCCATGAGCATTAATGATAAGAGCAATATGTTTAGTGCCTGAATCCAATGTAATTGTTTTAAATTTACAGCATTGAGGAATGTTTCTGCTACATCAAAGAAAAACATAAATTGTATCAATCAGCCATCAAGATGAATTTCAAATTTTGAATGTCTCTAGAGAATAATATATTAATTTTCAACTTGAAAATGCTACTTATGAGACAGTAAGCTTTTTTATATGTAAAGATGGTCCCGCTTACAGATTAACCTAAAAATTTCTCTATCTACCATTTAACCCATATCCAAAAAAATTTGTGATTCTATATATTTTTGTCTGAATCAATCACTTACTTCTGTGCATATGAGAAAGCCTATTCAACCCCTCTGCCTTTTTACATTCAGAGCTGGAAAGAAATTTAGTTTCTGATTCAATTCACTGAGGCTAATTCTAGAAAAGAAATCTCCACAGTAACAGCATAAACATAAATTTGCTACATGAATGGTATAATCTTTTAAGTTGTGGAAAAAAATATGAGACCTTTTCTTTTCTTGACAACTTGGAACACCCAAAGAAACAAGTATCATCCAAAGGAAAGCATAACATACAAAATAATATTCCATCCTTTCACAAAATACACAATAATTCTTGGCCATTAGGTTATCACCATACTGCCAAAATCTTGACACATCATGTGTAGATACTGTCAGGTAACTGTGAGGTCAAAAATTACTTTGATAAAGCAAAGTTAATTACATTTCATTCATTTCAAGGTTTTGTATTGTTACTATAGCTCACTCATGCTGAACACATTATTCAACAAAAAAGTCACCAATCTTTATTTCAGCTTTAATTTTAGCGGAACACAACAGTAGTTATAATTAAATTTGGGAGAAAAATTCAATTCATCTTGCTAAAGGTTGTGATAAAAACTGTTCGTTCTAAATCATTTTGAAATCTTGTCCTAACCCTCATAAAATGATTAAACCATGTTCCATAAACCCCAAATCTCAATAAAAATCCATTCTCAAATGCAGAACATCCATCTGACAAGTGTTGTATGGCTAAGCAATAGTGCAAATTTCAATATGAATCTGAGCATTACATGAATGAATGAATGAATGAATGAATGAATGAATGAATGAATAAATAGGTAACAATGTCTCCTGTAATAAGGCCAATCACCCAGTGTTTTATTTACCAAAAATTTTAATGTATTTAGCACCGGGTCTATAGGGTCTCACTACAGAGATCAGACTAGTAGTGATCCTCTTCTTTTCAACCTCCCAAGCAAGGAACCAGCCCGCCATGCCTGGGATGCAGTTATGGTCTGTGCATCTGGCTAAGCAGGAGTTTAATCCACTGAGCTATCTAGCCAGACCCTGATTTCCTAAATTCTTTACTCATCATTTTACTGTTGGCAGTCAACCATTGCTGTTGTTCTGAGAGTCCAGTGAAAAGGGGAAATAGCCCATACACTTTGGTATTCAGGCCTAGTACAAAAACGAAATGAGGCACTTTTTACATTTATTAATTAAAATGACATTAATATTGCCAATTCTGGACATACTACTATCTATCTGCATAAGGCACAAAAATAACTCATGTAGACAAACAGAGACCCAAAACAAGAAATTCTCTGTAGCTACGGAGACACAGGCTAAGATTGTCCAAGGAAGAGAAAACCTGATGTCACCATAAGCAAATTAAGAGAGAAAAGAAGGGAGACAGCACTCAAAAGCATATATTATCATAGATAGATCCCAGTGACTTACTTCTCTCCCCTTAGCCTCCAAAAGATGTTTTGAACATAATGCCTCCAGTTTACTAAAAAATAATGAAGAAGGCTTATGCATTAGTTTAGAGTCTGGTTTAAATAACATGCTACAGAAGTTATGACCCATTTCCTGTACTTTGCCATATGTCATTATAACTGTCTACTTATAGAATGAAGTTCCTATTAGTTCCTGAGTCTTAAGTCATTTTATATGAGGTCTGAGGACAAGTGATGTAAAATCCTGGCCCTGCTTTTTGTGCAATGAACCAAGTGACTTCCATTTCTCTGATATTTTTCTTTTCCATTGATGAAACAGGGACAGCAAGCTTACTTTGAAAGATTACTGCAATAAGGGAAACACAATATTTGGAGAAGATCTAACGTAAGGTCTTATATTCAATAAACACTTAGTAAATAACTATCTGTTAATCTTATTCCCACAATCCCCATTCCACTAGCAAACAGGTTTGAAAATCACTTGATTCGAGAAGCAAATGCTCAGTTAAGCACAATTCTTTTCAAGGTCCATTTAATCATGAGAGTACATTCAATGTCACAGAGATGCTTTAGGAACTTTACTATCCATATCTGAGGATTAAAGCATATCTAGGCATATGTGGCATTCTAGGAGATCTGCCCTAAAATTACATTATTGTAGCAAGAACCAAAAATATTCTATGGAAAATATTCATCCAAAGAGAAGAAGCAGGTGAGTACAAATTTGATCAAAGAACAACAGAAAAGTAAAAAGAAGAAAGAAATTTCAAGTAAATCAACACTTTGGGGAATGGGGGCCAAAACAACAATAATTAAAAAACTGTCACTAAGGGTATTGTTTCTGGAAACAATTTCCTTTAAAGCCTTTGAAACAAAATAGGATCACCTGAGATGAAGATCTAATCTAAATGCCATCTGAACAAAAAACAGGTGAGAGAGTGCCAGCAGCCTCTTAGAACACAGGAAAGGCAGCTAAAGATAGCCTGCTTTGGGAGAGCAAGGATAATACAGAGACGTGAAGACAGAGCCTCTCCACCCCTGGAAGCAATGGTGCCTAGGACAAGCTACCCACAGTGATAGAATGGGCATGAAGGAATTTCCCATGAGGTATGTGCAAATAGCATGGGAAAAATCACGCTGTTGCTATCTTCATCCGAAACTAGTGTGCTCTGATGAAGCAAGAGTTATAAGCTTTGAGAATAATGTAACTTCTTACTAGTTGCTTAACAAGAATAGAGAAAGGCTGCGGTATAGGCATTTTCTCATTTTAATTCCAGAAGATTCCACCCTAAAGAGAAGATTAACAACTTTATTTGATTATGTATTTCCTCAATAAAGGCTTGACGTGAAAAAAAGACTCTGTTTTGCTCAGGAGGCTATATTCTTTGAATATGTGATCAGAGAGATAAATTAATCTCTATAGGTTAATATGCACCAAGTATTAGTATTGATCCATTTTAGAAGATAACTACTGTGGGCCAGTGAAATGGCCAGCGAGATGGCTGGGCCAGTCAGATGGCTCAGAGATATGAAGCACCTGCTTAGGCAAACTTAGGCAACTGTAGGGACCACAGTTCAACCCCTGGCACCACATGCTGTGCCAGCTCCCCCTCGAGGGCATACTGAGCTGGCCATAATATTTAAAAATAAAATAAAAAAGAAGGTAACTACTGTTTATGCAGTAGTTCTTAAAGCAGCTCTTGAAGACCCCTTAGAGGATGTGAGAGGTCAAAATTATTTTTATCAGAATACTAAGATAGAAAGCATGTTTTCTACCTTCATCATCCCATGTGTAAACAGAGTTTTCCAAAAGGCACATGGTATATGAAATCAAATGAGATGCATACAAAGGTAACTATACTTACACGCTACCCATTCACCTGACTTGGATTTATAAAACTGTGAACAATGCCTCTTTCCTCATTAATTGTTTACTTTTTTAAAAGTCATTTTTGTGGAAGTTTATCAGGATGACTCATCTTGAAAGAAGAGCAGTACTCTCCATTTTTGCATAAACCTGGTGCTTTTAGCATGTGTTAATGCGTACAGAACTGGCTAATTTTTTTTCTTTATGCCTTCAATTAGCTTTAAGCAATGCAAACAGGCCTGGCCCACATGATGATGTGTAGTCTTTAAAGCCATGCCCAGTGAGCTAGGTTGAGAGACACCATATTGTCAACTAAGACTGAGCCTCACTGACATCTCAAGACATGTTTACACATCAAAACTAAAGCACATACCCAAAACACTATAGATACTGCCCAATCTATAGTATGTACATTTTTCTTTCTGCATATTCTCTCCCTCTATACTGCAGCAGTGATTCCAGGTCTCCTACCCAGTCCAGCTAACAGCACTCACATACTTAGCGCCATTTTGACGATCCCTCATCCTTAAGCCATGCCCTCTTCAGAAATTAATAAAACTGGAATTCAGCCCTGGGTTGAAGCCTTTATGCTGATTAGTCATTATTCTGACTGGATTTAGGACTTACTTGACTCCCCACACCTACAAACATGGCATAGTGGTTTTATTTGTCCCATGATTGGACTGAAAGTGGTTGATTAGAATTAACTTACTAGAATTCAAATATATTTTTCATATGATTACAAGTGTGGACTTACTGGACCACAGTGAGGTCTAGGAGGGCTCCCTATAATTTTAAATAAACATTTATATTAACATTTAATAGATTTGTTGTTTTGAATGAATAAATCAATAAAACTTTAAATCTTTCAGTTTCAATTAAAAACATGCTAAGAGACTAGGAAAGGAAGGGAATACAAACAGAGACAGAAAATGGATAATAGGTATCCAAAAAGTTAGGCAGAATTAGTTCTAGCATTTAATAGACAAGGCTAATTGACCAAAAACAATGAATTGTCCATTTCAAACTAGGAAAGAAAAAAGCCCAAAGGTTGCAAATACATAGGAATAATGTTTTAGAAAAAGGAAACGTTAATTAGTATGATTTGATTATTAAACATTCTATAGGTACTGAATTATCACACTATTTCCCATAAATATATATGAGTATATCAAACCTTAAAAGACTAGTAGATTAAAAATCTCAAAAAAGCTGTATGTTTCAGGCCTTCAATAATTTTGAAACATATAAAAGATCCTGAAGAAAAAACTTTTCAGAAGTTTATCTTTCTCTTCCCAACTTGATCAACAGGTACTAGAAATGGCCAAATGACAAAACCCAGTCATGCTAACCTACTTGGGAGGATCTGAAATTCAGTTCTCCACGAAGATCCAGGAACATAAATAACTAAACAAAGGAAAAATTTTAAAAGATAAAAATATTTTTTGAAGGTCAAGAGATATGTTTCTTTTAAGTTATGTAGAATTTTCTTAACAGGTTGTTGAGAGGTTGCTCTGTATTTATTTTGTTTTTTGCACTGTAGTAAGATTTTCATTTTCTCTGATACCAGTTTTTGTCATAGTTTAAGACTGAGTAAAAGAATCTACAAACTCCTAAATACTCTTCATTTGTAACTGCCTACATTTGCCTTAATGGTGCAATGTTTTCTGGAATCTTGCCAAGATCACTAATGAAATCGGTGTTAAAGTTGAGGGTTGCCAACTCCTTTCATGTGTAAAGTGACTTTTTTAAAATCAGTCTGTGTCCTTCAATTTTGAGATGTCTTCGCAAGCTATTTAAGTTCTTAGTCAGGGTCCAGGGATATATCTCAGTGGCCTAGCACCTGTTTGGCAAGTGTAAGGTTCTTCATTCAATTCCCAGTACCCTCCACCTAAAAAGAATCCTTATTCGGATGTTGCTGGTGTGACTTCCTTGTGTTTAACTTGTGCCTGAAGAATTCTGGCATTGAACTTCCCCTGGATATGGCCAAAGGCAAAAAGTTCTAATAAATTCCTCACATAGCCTAATGTGCAATACAGTGCAAGTTCCCCCACTGCTTTTAGAGATCAGTCCCTCTAAACAGATACTTCCTCTTCCTTTGCCCTAATCTCCTTCTTGTCTCATTTATGAATCTCGCTCCAGCAATCATAACCTCTGCTTCCTAATCCCTTCTCCACTAACTATTTTTTCCTCCTACAACCCTGCTTTAAGAGTTTTAGATCTCAAAAAAAATCATTTAGCATCATCAATTTTATCTAGAATACTTTTTCACTTCACAGGTTGCTAGGGGAACAGTTTTAGACTTGCTTATCTCATTCCAAGTTTCAACATTTCAATGTATAGTACATTGCTTGTTTTGGTTTCCAAAGACCTCTTCAATGCAAAGCGCAGTGGACTTTAAAATTTAATTCTTTTTATTTATTTTTTTTTTTCTTGTTTCAGAACATTTGTTGGTTTATTTATTTATTTTTATGGCCAGCTCAGCCTGCCCTGAGGGCAGGGCTGGCGCACCATTTGGTGTCAGGGATCGAACCTCGATCCCTGAAGCCGCCTAAGCTTTCCTAAGCAGGCACTTTAGACCACTGAGCCATCCTGCTGGGCCCCATAAAATTTAATTCTTTTTCATTACCCTTCTGTATATGAGTAACTCCCCTACATTTCTATGGATTTGTTATGCTGCAAATGTTTACAAAAAGCAAAAAACAAAAACAAACAAACAACAACAACCAAAAAAAGCAAAAAACTGGTATGGCTTGGCCTCTATCTCCAGGCATATGTAGTACCAAATGGATCAACAGAAATCATCAGAAGCTGTTCATTCCAAAGTCATTAGTGTGCTACACACCCTGATTATATACCCACTAATAAGTTAAAAGTTCAAATTACTTCTTTGGTAAATGAAATATAAAAAGTATGAAGTGGCCAAATATATATATATATATATATATATATATATATATATATATATATATATATTAAAAAGTTTCAACATCTCTGACTATTAGAAAAAAAAAAACTAAAACAATGCTAAGGTTCCATCTTACACAAGAATGGTAATCAAGGAACCACTATCTCACTGAGAATTTTTGAATCTATGTTCATTAAAGAGACTGAGCTGTAGTCCCCTTTTGTGGTTAGGCCTGTCTGGTTTGATATCAAGTCATTGCTCATTTACAGACTTTGGAAGTACTGCTCCTTCTTCAATATCACTGAAGTCTAAGGGGTACTGGGATTAGATAGCTAAAATTCTTATGGAATTCAACAGTGAATCCATCAAGACCTGGGCTTTTCTTAGTTGGTAGTTTTCCTCTCTATGCTTTTTTTTTTTTTTTTTTTTTTTTTTTTTTTTTTTTTTTTTTTTTTTTTTTTTTTTTTTTTTTTTTTTTTTTTTTTTGATAGATTGTTGAGAATTTTTGTATCTTCTTGATTCTGCTTTGGGAACTAGAGATACTAAATAAATGACACCTATGCACATATTCAAAAACTCAAACAATTTCAAAATCTTAACCCTACAGTAGGTTTTAAAAAATAGAATAAACTTCATTTAGTTGCTGATTAGATAATAAAGGTAGGTGACAGAAAGGGAAGATACAGGCATCTGATTTGATTCAATGCAAGCATAATTTATGGGGCAAAAAAAGGATCCTAAGAAATAGGAAGGGCAAAGAGGAAAAGTTTATATGCAGACTATGTGAAGTTACACCTTCATCTTACACATGCCTGAATTTGCAGGGGCTATTTGGGTACTGTATGAATAAGGCTGAGGAGTTATACAGTCTAAGACAAAGAGCTACAAATTGTTGTTTGTTCCCCCTTGGTGCCTCCTACATCTGCTCTTATTCCTATTTCCAGCTAATGCTTGGACCTTTCATGCAATGTTTCCTTTGGATATCTGCCTGTCCAGTTTACAAATAAGTAAACTGAGGGTGAAAGATAGTAAACAACCTCACCCAAGAACAAACAGTAGGCATATGACCATTTAATCCCATAGCCTGTACTCTTCACCACACTCCTCTACTACCTGATTAAGAAACACCAGCAATTTCTTTGTCTTCTCAACATTTTTATTAGTACACATGTGCAGTACATAATGTTTACATTCCTTGCATGGAGCTGGTATATGTACATAATGCAATTCAATTTCTTTTATCATTCCCTTTACCTCCTCCCCTTCTCTCCCTCCATCTTGTGATCTTTTGCCAATATTTTATGAAGCCATGCTTTTCAAAGACAAGCTCTCAATCAGTCAGATATAATGTGGAGATCAGGGAAACATGCTAAGAGACATCCCCCCTCATATTCTTTCTTTTAATCATGTTCCTTATTGCATGTTAAAAAAAAAAAAAACTATTTTAAAACTAGAATTCCCCAATATCCATGCTGGGATCACCCAAGTTGGCTAACTTAGAGAAATGAAGTCCCCCTTGCCAGAGAAGAGAGCTCTGTCTTCCTTACTTTTTCTTGCTAGTTTACTCCTAAGTGTTATTGTGGCACATTACACAAGAGAGTAGAACAACTGTATCAACCTCTAGAGGGACTGCTTTAAGAATCTACAAAGTAGGTTATATATTATGGGGCTTCTAAAATTCTCAAGTGTTACAGAACCATAAGCTCCTGATTATACTACAAGGTCCTGGACCTATGGCTCAGGTGAAAGATGAGCTTTACAAAGAAGTATGTTGCCAGTGAAAGCTGAACATATTGAAGATTACAAGAAGCTGAGGTACTTAGATTATTTGAGCTAATGGGCTATTCTCTACTAGTTATACACAATAGAGTGAAAGGACAGTTGCAGGTGCAAACCAAGAGGTAAAGAGACCTCAAAATAAGAGTTAGGAGCACCAGCCATCAAAGCACAGGTTTCAGAATGAATTATTAAGACCTTCACTGGTCTGCAGTCAAGAGAATGATTGATTTCTAAGTGAAGACATCTTATCCTGAGTGCAGCTGTTTTAAGGTAAAAATAGACTCATTATTCTTCCAGACTTTTTTTTCCACTGCTGGAGAAAAATTAAACAACTCTCTTGTTTCAGTTGTGTCTGACAAAAAAAAATTTCATTCTATCTATTGCCACTCTTTGAAATCCATAACAAGGAAAGAAGACCATCTTGGCATATAAAATGGAACATTTTAACATAAGGACGCTGCAATATATGAGATAAAGAGAATTTCTACTGGAATAAAACAGTTCTAGTTGAAAGTTTACCATGTTTCAAGTTTCACTTTAAACATTTGTAAGATAAATAGGTATACAATACAATGGCTAAGAGAGGAAGTTGACTTTTTTCAGGACTACTTAGCTAAGGTGTAAAAGATTTTATATCTGTTTTTAAATGTAAATAAGCACCTACTTTTTATCAGATATAATGCAATGTATAGTTAGAAGAGTGAACAAAACACATGAAGTCTGTATTCAGTTAAGCTTATTTCTATAGTGATACATGTAGTACCAAGAAGTAAACAAATAAATGGGGTAACTTCACATAGTGTTGGTAACGTGGCAACAAGAAAACAGGGATGGTATCTCAGCATATAGAAGGAAAAGCTATGTTAGATGGGATGACCACAAAAGGCCTATCTGAGAAAATAATATTCAAATGAGTTCTAAATGATAAGAAATAATGAAGCATTAAAGGATTAAGTTTTTTTAAATGTATTGGGCTTTGGAAAAGCTAGTGTAACAAAACTGAATTCAGCTGCTTATTTCAGACTAGAAGATAAAATGTTGCCCAAAGAAAGGGTTCTTTTTCTCATACTGTGAATACCAACCCAGCAGGAGCCGGAGCCTCTCAATATCTACTCTCTGCCACCTCTATTGTGTTGCTGTCCTCCTTACGCTTGCCAGAGCATTATGCTAGTCCTGAGCACTATATCAGTGTTCTTGTGAAGAAGAATGGAAGAGAGCAGAGGGCCCAGGCAGCCACTCAGGTGCCTCAGATCAGGAAACAGCTGCTTTCCAGGAAGACCTGCCCACAGATTTGCACTTTCAGCTGCTCTGAATACTGTCCCACCATGACAACACAGCTTGGCAAAACTGTTAGTCAGCTTTCTGTTTCTGTAACAAACATCTGGGTGCTTTATGAGAGGAGACTTACTTAGGCTCACAGTTCCAGTTGCTGAACAAATGGATCTATTCTGGACTGCCCATCCTGGCAGGAGCTTGTGTGGTGGTAGAGTCAACACATGATGGTTAGGAGCAGGAGAAAAAGGAAGATGCACTCTCATGAACCTTTAAGGATGCCCCCACTCCAAAGACAGAAAGAGAGGGCTGGTCAGATAGCTCAGTACATTAAAGCACCTGCATTGATAGGCACAAGGACAGTGTTCCATGCCTGGCATGCTGTGCTGGCCCTGCCCTGAGAGACCACTGAGACAGCAACTGAGCCGGGGTGTGGTAGTGCATGCTGCCTGTAATTCCAATGCTTGGGAGGCTGAAAATGGAAGGATCACTATGAGTCCAATCTCTGTAGTGAGATCCTGGAGTTCCTGTAGTAAATATATATATATATATATATATATATATATATATATATATATATATATACAGAGAGAGAGAGAGAGAGAGGGAGGGAGAGAGAGAGAGAGAGAGAGAGAGAGAGATGTCAATTCCTACCACTTCCTGGTATCACATTGCTGGAGACCAGGACTTTACCATGTGGGCCTTGTGAGGTATTGCACTTCCCAACTATAGCACCAACTTTCCTGATTTTAATTGAAATAAACCTTTAAAAATGTGTTATTTGGAAGGAAGCCTGAATGGGAAATGACCTGAAATAAGCAGCATCTGTGGAAGCAATCCTGGCAGGACAACAGTCAGTGAAGAGTCCCAAACAGGACAACAAGCTTGACCTCTAAAACATAGCAAAGTGGAGGAAACATACAAGAACACAGCCCAGGAATCTTGTCAGTAAAACACAAGCACCACAAGCATAACAAGTTCATCAGGTCCTTGCTGTGCGAGGTAGAGAGCACTTTTATCCAGCACCATTGCCCCATGGGTTCAGTATTACCTTTATGTTACAAATAAGAAAACAAACTCCAGGGGTTAAATGCCTACTCTCAGTTCACAAGGAATGACAGGGACACAATTATGAGCAAGGGTGATCTGAGCTGGTCCTTGGAACCTCTGCTTCTGCCCCCTCACATTTTTGCTTCTACAGTGTGCCTATGAGCCCTGAGCCTAAAAATGCATTCTTCCGCATCTATGCTTGCTCTTACCTACTGTAATATTCACCCATGTTCATGAGAAGCTCTTTATTTGTCCTAGTATTTTCATTTCTGTAGAAGTTCTAGAGAGAAACCTCCATGTATCTCTTCATCTCCTACAGATATGGTAGAAAACCATTTGTAAAACTGAAACTACATCTATCTCCTCCCACGACTGAGGTTTGTGATTGTGAAAATGCATATCAGTGGGAAAATAAATATACTACTGCTCCTCTTATCCTGAGATACCTGGGGAGGGAGAAAAGACTAGCTGAAAATTTCAAAGCTCCTGCCAGGTCTCAGTACTAAAACATTAATGAGCTTCTGCATTTCCAAAGGTGGCTGAGAGCCTAAGGATGTTTGAGAGTTAAACTGTTTTGCATAATGAAGGAAAGGTAATTGAGTTTCCAGAGGAAGCAGAGAATAACAAGGCCTGGAAAATGGAGAAAGGTAGAGCTATAAAGACAGCTATTGTCTAACTTCACGTGACATCTGTCATAAGTTCTGCATTACTAGCAATGCTGGCACCAAATGCCTGACACAGAATTTGCCCTGAGTTCTCCTGTGCAGGGAAGTGCAGTAGGGAGGATTAAGCAGATGACGCTTGAGGAGTCTCACACAGAGAACAAACCATCATTTAATGATCATGTAATATTAAAAGAAGAGAGTGAGCCTAAAAGAATTCCTGGAGGCCAGGCAGAACTCCTCAGGTGCTCTGCAGGGTTAGAGAGGAGGAAAGGTAGGACTGTTTGCTTACCTTCTCATGCAGTGTTCTAGCAACAGCCTTTGTGAACCTGGTTTTCTGTCCTCAAACCTCAAAACCACCTCCCATAACCAGCTCCTAAAAGCAGAGTTAGATACAAATGCAGCTGGCAAAGCACAGCTGGTGTGATTCAACTGCAAGCTGTCAAGCATGACAGACTGTATTCACTACAACAGTCAGAAAGGTCTGTTGCCCCTGAGAAGTTTCTTCTCTGGGGACCTAGGGCTTCCAGAATGAACTTCAAACTCATTTCATTATGCAACAAAGTACTTCTGATTGGTCCCTGCCCATACTCCTGTGTTACCTCATACCATTCTCAACATGTCCCCTGAGCATAAGTAAGATTGACTTATTGCTTCCCTATGTGCAAAGCTGCTACAGTCTCCCCCACCTTCAAACATGCCCTTCCCTTCAAGCATCTTTTCTTCCGTTCTACACCTGCCTTCCTGAGACAAGCTTACATGGGTCCTCTAGCAACCAATCACAGTATCATTTCCTTCAAGGAGCCCACCTCTGCCTTCACCTTGGCTTCAGGCCTCACCAATAGCATCTGTGCATACCTTCATCCTGGCATGCATTGTCTACTGTAATTGTTATGATTTGAATATCACTTCTCTCACAAGATTCATGTGTTAGAACTTGGTCTTCAGTGCAACAATGCTGGGAAGTAAAACTTTATAAGAGCCAAGGTGTAGTGGGAGATCTTCTTTCACTGCAGCATTGCCCTGGGAAGGGAATACTAGTCTTCTAGAGTAAATTTTCCACAGAGGAAGTGGATATATAAGCCTAAATCCAATTTCAGAGTCATTCTTTGGCTTCCTGTATAGGTATATAATCTTATGTAACCCCCACCCCTCCACACATACTCCCAACTACAATGGCCATGAGGCAGTACAAAGACAGCCTCACCACAGCTGACCCAATGTCAATACCATGCTCTTGAATACTCAAGCTTGGAACTAAATAAAATTCTTTACCTTATAAAGTAGTGTGTCTCAGGTATTTTATTGTAGTAATGCTGAAGTAGTAACAGTAGTAATTAATGTACTTCTCTCTCTCCTTCAATAGATGTATCCAAGCCTGCAACTAAATGCTTCAATAAATTCTTGTCAACTGTACAGCTTTAAATTTTTCTCCTAAAGACTAAAAAGACAATCAAATGCAAATATACTTCAAGTAACAGACAAGAACACATATTGCAAATACTGCTTTTTTCTTCACATAGCTCTGGCTCTTCTGGCCTCTATCCAGACACTCATATTGCTCTTTTCTAGTTAAGCCAAGAGCAGTCTTTAAACCAAAAATATAAATGCTAATTGACATGTACAAGTAGTTTTTCAACTAACAGATATTGTATCCTGTTCCTTTTATACTTGAGACATGATATTAAGCTCTTGTGATACACTGGGAACAAAAACAACATTACTTTACTCTAGGGAAGTTAAACCAATAATGAATATCTAAATAATCTTAACTGTGTAAGTTAAAAGTCTTGTAGTGAAAATGATGAGAGAGTTTAATAGGGGGACCTAATCCATTAGGGGTTGAAAGAGAGGTTTCTCAGTGTAAATTGATATAGATTAGGGTATTCAAAGGAGAAGTTTCTCAGTGTAAGTTGACATAGATTAGGATACACTCTGAAGTACTAGTATCCCCAGAAACAGTACCTGAGTGTGTGTTGCAGGATTATAAAAATAAGATTTACAAATAAAGATAATAGCATGTGTGCAAGCTGAAAGAGCTCAGAGGATTTCAAAAGCTGAGGAGAACACGGCATCAGAGCTAAGAGTTCCTGCTATAGTGAGGCTGAACCAGGTTGAAGAGCATCTGGCTAGCCACACGAGATTAAACCCTTGGTGAACAGGCCAGAAGACTATTGAATGAGCTACATCTGTGGGAACAGTGTTTCTGAGGTGAAAGAGTGAAGTCCAAAGAAATTCTATACCTAGGTTAAACTGAGGAGAATAAACTCAGTGGGAGAGAGAGGCCCTCTTTGGGGAAGATAAGTCTGTCAGAGCCAAGAATAAATAACAAAATTTGCCTGAGAGACAACCCAGGCTGAAGACCCACAAAGAATTTCAAAGATTGCAACCAACTGTTCTAAAGCCCTTCCTCCTTCTCAAGGCACATTAATTCAGAATGCATATAAATGCTGCTGGATTATGCCACTATTTATAAGGCTCTTGAAGTTTTGTCGTACTTCTAAGTCTAAATGTCACAGCAGTGAAGGACCCATGATATATTGATATCGTTAGAAAATAACTAATACTTCCTAACAGCTGGTGGCACCAAAAACCCAAAATTAGAATTCACATCTCTTAAATACTATGTCTAAGAATCACCTCAAACCTTAAAGTACAATACAATGTGACATACTGCTGACATGTTTTCTGTAAGAGTATGTATAGCCTAAATGGCATTTCAAGAAACGGAGTGTAGTGAACAGGGCCCAGAGACAGCTATGGTCTGTTACTGAAAATCCCGGAAAGCTAGGACTCCAGGTGATGGATAGTGGCTTTACCTGTGTGAAACTGATGATAGGGAAAGTATGGAAGTTAATAGAGATCGTGGTCATGCTCGTGACCAAACATATGGCTCTCTTTTATTAAAATGATTAGGCACAAGATCACGCTGACTACCCTAAATAAAGCTGATTTGCTTCAAGGGTTATATGCTCACTGAGAGATGAATCTCAGTGAGTCCTCTGAGATACCTTCATCAGGTCTTGTCATTCCTTTCAGCACCAACACACAACATTACAACAAGTATGAGCTGTGCCATACTTTTACCTAACGAAAAGTTTAGAATATGTTCCTTATATTATTCAATATTTCTTTACATAAGAAAAGATCATTTTCAGCTGAAATAGTGTAGTACAACCAACCTTTAATGCATATCCTATGCTACTCAGGAGCTAAATACATAGTCCTTTCAGCTATATGCCCCGTACCTCAATTATATTTATTGTGTTGTAGTTATCTATTGCAGTTAACCACCCTCATCTGTATTGTTAACCTAAAGCTAGAAATATTCATATTATCAAAATATATCAATTATTTTTTGCAATTCTTCTATTTGAAAGGATCTTTAGAGAACTGATTGGAAAGATAATGGATACCATGTTCATACCGTTGTAAGTTATTATGACTCTTGCATGCAATAATTGGTTGCTACTAAAGAACACAAAACCACAACTATATGTGACTATTATATTGAAAGCCAAAGTTCATTCTATACAATACTTGTAGGCTGTGTGACATTTTCCAGCTTGCCTTAATTTTGTTTAAAAAATGACCTTGAAAATAATTAAACATAAAAGTAGTAAGGCTGTAGCTCACTGATATGAAAATACATTCATGTCTTTATAACGCTGCTAAGCATTCAAGAAAGATAGAAAATTTATTGCCTTCACCCAATTTATATAGGTATTTTATAGACTTAAACATATGCACTATAGACCATCCTAATCATCTACCCACACCCTCTGAACTTTGAAATAAAGGCAATCAACACTTAGATCCAATTTGACAAGAGTCATAAGGGTCTGGTAGAACATTTTAAATCTATTTAATTAGAGAGCTCTTGATAAAAACACAAATTCAGATTAGGTTTTGAGCTCAATGTTTATTAATTTAGATGCTGTTTAAAAGAGAACATGTAAGCATCTTGATAAATAAATTTAGCTGCTGTCACTTTATAAAAGGGACAAGTGCAATTAAAAGAGTAAAAGGAAATAGATAAGGAGACAGGAGGAAAACACTCATGAAACCTGGATGCTGTGAGGGCCTTTGTGTGCCACTAAATTGCTCTTCTAGCTATAGTGAAGAACTAAAGATTAACTAATAATAACCCTTAGGATTTCATGGTAAAGACTACTGTTAGATGGACTAAAGAAAAGCCAATGTCCAAGAATGAAAGTCCACATATTCAGAGATGTAAAGGAAAGGAACTCCTATTTAAAGAAATGTTCAGGAAAGAGGCTCTGTTTGGATTTGAATTCAAGTTCTGTGCAGGGAATCTCCTCTTCCATCCTACCTTTCACTCCATACAAACATACTAGAGTCAACTAATCATTAAATTCAAACATGCTCAAAACACTGAGCTTTGTTGTCCTCAAAAGACAAAGCACTGAAATGTGATGTCTTGTGAGAGGAAGATGTATATGAATAAGGCTGCTCTGAAGAAGTGAATGAGGCCTGGCATGGTGGCACATGCCTGTGATCCCAGCACTTGGGAGGCTGAGGCAGGAGGATCAGTGAAAGTTCAGGCCAGCCTGGGCTACAAAAGAGAGTTCAAAGTCAGCTTGAACTACATATTGAGACCCTATCTCCAAGACAAAATTAATTAATTAATTAATTAATTAATTAATGAAATGCCTTAGAGGCCTCCATAATTTCCTTACCAGCAGAGTCAAGTCTTTCATGCTAACTTCTCCTTCTCTTTCTCCTTCTTATTCCTCCTCTTCCTCTTATTCCTCCTCTTCTTCTTGTTTGGTACAAGGTCTCACTACACAGCTTAGACTTATAGTGACGCTCCAGTTTTCAGCCTCCCTAGCACTAGGCCTATAGGCATGCACCACAACACCCACTCTTGGTGGTCTCAGAGTGCAGAACCAGTGGAACCAGTACACCATGTGGTTCCAGGGATCAAACCCCAGTCCCTGTGCTTGTGTAAGCAGGTTCTTCTTCTTCTTCTTCTCCTTCTTCTTCTTCTTCTTCTTCTTCTTCTTCTTCTTCTTCTTCTTCTTCTTCTTCTTCTTCTTCTTCATCTTCTCTTTCTTTTCTTCTTTTCTTCTCTTCTTTTTCTTTTCTTCTTTTTCTTTTCTTCTACTTCTTATGAAGATGACAAGAAGAAAAAGACTTTTCTTGGGGGGGAGGAACCCCTAACTTTTTACTAAACATAGGTAGAATCAACACTGGAGGGGCTATGGTTGAAAATGGGTTCAACAGCTGTGTTTGGTGTTGATGTCTGGGCCACGTGTATAAGGCACACATAGGAAGAGGGAAAAACTGAGTAACTGAGGAAGTCAGGAACAAAATGAAACCATTTCTAGTGTCATGAACTTCCTGGATGACACTATTAATTTGCTCATACTAAATAAATATAAATCATGTGGCAGACACTGTCCTTGAATACAACTAAAAATATCTGCTCATGTGAAGTTTATATGCTTTGAATGGTGAGAAAAATACTAATGATTCTGAGGGAGAGTTATCAGTCTTACAAGAAGATGTCTCTCAGCCTATTCATGCACTTAAAGATGAATGTTGTGTACCAGGTTCTGGACTGGCTACTGGGATTGTACAAGGGTAACTAAGAAGCAGGCTAAATTTGAGAGTCATTTGCATAAATGAAGCTACAGAAATTTATGAGGTAACCCAGAGAATGTATAAAAAATAAAGGAAGGTGCGAAGGAGCCCAGAAATACAGACATGTGCTAGGGCAAAACTAGAAGAGTAAAGATTACAGAAGCCCCACCCACAAGTGTTTTGAGAAATGGAGTTTTGTCTACAGAACACACCCTGTTATGAATTTAAGCACAAACAAGACTAAGTAACTGCAGGATTTATCACATGGAAATTACTGATTTTCTCAAGTGGACTAAGTCCCTGAATACCAGACTGCAGTAGATACCTGATAAGATGGAAGAAAGTGAAGACTAAGAATGTCAACGTTTTCATTTTTAATTGTGAGAGACTAGTTCTAAGAGAAAGAGGTAACATAGAGGCATTTCTCCTACCCCCTTTTCTTCTTAGAAAGAAAGAGATTTGGCTACATTTAAAGGCTAAATGCAAAAATAAGGAGAACAGACACAATACATGGTCTAATTAAAAAAATACGGATTCTAGAAACCACTAAGTACCTGTGGGTTAGATAAGCAGTCCTGCATACTTAGCCCACCCCACCCTCAGGCGCTCTAAGCTGGCCCCAGAGACAGGGCATAGTGGTGCACACCTGTAAACCCAGTGCTGAGGAAGCTAAAAACAGGAGGATCACCACCAGTCCCAGCTGTGTAGTGAGACCCTGTTCCAACTACATAGAAACCAGGAGAAGATATCTCCACTGGATGCTATGAGACAGAAAGGAAAGAACATGGAGGATTTCAGAGGAAAGAATGAACTGGAAAAGTAATGAAGATGTACTTACTAATGGCCTCAAGCCAGGGAACTGCAAAGCAAGACAGACTTTGGAGATGGGGAGAGAATCTGGGGGAAGGGAGCTAAAGGGAGACAGAAAGGAGAGAAAGGGGAAATAAAGATCAAAATGCGATATGTGTATGCAACAATATTCCATGATGACTGTATACATTATGTATTGCAAATATATACTAATAAAATACCTTTTTTAAAGAATTAGTGCAGGGATAACCTGCTTGGATCCACCTTCTGTCCCTCTCTTGGACAGGAGCTTTCTTTCTCCAAATAAATATATTTTGTTCTTTTTTTTTAAGAGCAGACTAGATAAGGGGAAATAAAGCTCCTGTCTGAGAGAGTGACATGAAGGGGTCCCGAGTGGGTGGTCCCCCAAATATATTTTGCTCTTAAAAAGTTTTAAAAAGAAAAGGAAAGGTAGCTGATGATTCTAGCTTCGCCATCCTTTGCATCTCTGTGAAGACTCAGCCTGCATAATCATATCACATGTCCCTGACAGAAGTCACATGTGGATTGTAAAGACACATCAGTGTGCTTAGAAAATGCTGCATCTATGTTTCTCTCTTTGCATACCTGAGCTCTCTTTCTCTCATGTACGGCATAGTCAAAGCATAGATAGGCTGAAAGGAAGAGCCCTTGATATCTTTGGCATTCAAGTAATGTTAGATGGAATGAGACTTTCTTTTACCAAATATCTTTATCTTGACCTTGTTAAGATTTCTTAATTTTCATATTGTGGCCACATGATCTAAATAATAAAACCAAAGCAATTTCTAAGAAAAAAATAGAATAAATAAAAAAGTAAAGATTCAATGTAATAATGAGGTCACAAAAAATTGATCATAGGTTTTTCAGATTAGATTACCTTAGCTGACAACTAGCAAAAGTGAATGAGTTTGATGGAGGGAAAATATGGTCTATATTTGGTTATTAGATTTATTTACAAAGGAATATATAAAACCTATACAACTAAGTAGTAAGTATTTAGCTGATTGAGGACACAGATGAATAGTAAAGTGCTTGCCCTACCTAGCATGAGCAAGGTCCTGGGGTGGATTTCCAGCAGAGCAAAAACACAAACAAACAAACAAACACTTTGCATGAAACACTAACTCATATATTTTTAAAGTTAATATGTTTTCATTAGTCACTCCAAATCCAGGAGTAGAAAATGGGAAAATGTGGATACAGTGTTTCTAAATCAATGACCATGGCAACCTAAGAGGGCCATGTGAGTAAATGTATCCACACCCACACATCTGAACAGAAGAGGTAAGGAGTTTGGGACAGCAAGAGTTGTCTTCTGTGACATCAAAGTCCAGTAAACTGCTTTACTTCACTATGTCCATTTTCTTTTTCTAAAAGATAATTACTACCAGCTTTCTTGGAAATCTTCTAGAACACTCATAGAGATAAATGTATTATACATTTAAAATTTCTTTCTGGGTACAATGGAAAAAACCCTAAGAACATGAAAAGGCTTTTATTGAACTTGAGAATTCCCTAGGCCATGCTACACAAGGTCAAAAACTAGTACGTTTTCTTCACATTCAAGAAGGGAAGAAAATTGGTGCATATTTGTACAAGGTTCTTTCAGAAGCATTTATCTCACCTGAATCATTTGTTCCAGTATGCACAACTGAAATCCACCGAATTAAAGGGAAAACGTCATTCTGCCTGGACATGTATGTAAGTAAATGGTAACTCCCTCATGACTACTCAGTATGTGAAAAGGCATTTTATCCCTTGGCTTACCCAAAATGTAAGCCCTCCATTTACAGAGTATCCATTCAATCAACAGAGCTTTCATATTTTGTCTGTGTACTGTTAATTCTTGGAGGCAGCTAGTTCTTAGAGTCTGGAGACCATGTCAATTGTGATTCACTGGACAGCCTGAGTGCTCAAAATAATCTTTGCTGATATTTGTGTTTAGTTAATTTGCTATTTGTCAAGTTAGATGTGAGCATCTGCTTCATAAAAGCTACTACTGAGGGAGGAGAGCTGATAGGAGAAGGCCTCAGTCATTCAAGTTTACTTTTCTGTTGAGGTGAAATTCACCTAACATAAAATCAACACTTTTAAAATGAACAAGTCAGCACACTAAGTTTATTTACACTGTTGTACAACTTATTAGCACAAAAACATTTTCATCACTCCAGAAGGAAACTAAAGAGTTGCTCTCCATTTCTCCTTTCCACAACCCCGGCAACCACCAAAGTGAGTTCTATTTTGAATACATTTTACAAATAGAATGAAGCAACATATGGTCATGTGTTGAGGACTGCCTGAGCAGCTGTCATTGAAAGAAGAGCTACTGTGGAGGACCGCCTGAGCAGCTCTCCTTGAAAGAAGAGCGACTGTCTCCATTTTGACTGAGCTTGACCCTGTTCCCTTGTATTGAAATGTACAGAGCTGGCTAGGACTTCTCATTATCCTTTCAGTTGACCTTAAGCTGTGTGTATTTGGTCTAGCCAAGGTGCTGGTGGTAATTTTTGAAGATGGAACGTGTGTTTCCCTGACAAAAGGACAAAGAGCCAATGCTCCATGGTCTCAGCTGGGATAGAGCCTCGAGGTAGAGGCTGTGACTTCCTGGGGCTTGAAAGATAACACGTCAGAGCTGAAGCACCAAACCTCCAAAATATTAGATATTATCACAATAGTATAATGCAAATTACTTCTTTTGCATTTCACTGAACATGGTAGAGGCGAATGCAGACCTCCTACTTAGCCCAGCTCACAATGTTCACCTTCTTCCCACAACTCCCTGCAATGTTCACCATCTTCCCACAACTCCCTTCAATGCCCACCTTCTTCCCACAATTCCCTTCAATGCCTACCTTCCAACAATTCAGTTTCACATGCCACTCCCCCTTTTCCAATGAATAAAACCCAAGTGCAGCCCTGGGTCATGCTCTTTGTTCCAGAAGCCATTCTCATGGTTGGACTAGGGTCCCTTGGCTCCTCATTAATTACATATATATATATATA
>PVJA010004035.1:71687-89771 GCA_004027025.1 Myocastor coypus | reverse complement strand
ATACCATGCACTGGCTTATGAAAGTTGGCCCCTAAGTCTGAAACTCAGGCCTCAGGTTTTCAGTCTAATTCATTTTCTCCTAAATAATATTTCTCAATACTTGGTTGTAAATACTGTAAGTATGAAGTAGGGCTAAATTTGGTTTCTCTTCCCTGTTTTGGACAACTTTTTTTGTTTTGCAAAATACATTTTCCAATTTGCGTTTCCAATTTGCTTTCTTTTTTAATATGCAGTACATTTGAGATGTTAATGGCCTCATTTTAATTTGCACATATTCTTGTTAATAATGAAATCTACTTAATGTGAGTTAAAACTAAAAGCTTGTCAGGGTAATCACAAACATTTAAAAACTCTGTAGCAATTCTATGAGGATTCCCTGTTAATATTCTTAAGGACTTTCAATGGGTAGACTAAGTGGGCTTTGGTATTAACAGAAATAGCAAACAAATTAAAATTGGACTCTCGGTAACAATTGGAAAAGATGAATATTCACACCCTCTGCACAAAATTGAATCCAGTTGTGCGCGTGCATCCTGCACATTGAAGGAGAACATTTTTATTGAATAACCGTCATGCTAAGAATCACTTAACACCGGCATGGAGTCACCTGACTTCACTCTATTTCTTTCAGGAATGCACAAGAGAACAGCATCAATCAAATTTAAAATAATGCAACCCTCGTTTGGCCCTGATGTTAGCAGCAATCTCTATTTGTAGTGGAAAGCAAATTTTCATGCGAGCAATGCAATTTACAAGGAATGTACATTTTATTAAAATTCCGGCCCCGGAGACATCTTAAAATCCATTCTCAGGCCTTTGAGACTCTCCCAATGATCCATGAGAAATGTCTAAATGATCCCTCATTTCCACAGTGGATTACAGCTTCAAGAATAGTGCCCATCTCTAGCAGGATAAATCCCCCTTCAGGTTTAATCTCTTTGAGAATTCAGTTTATATTAAAAGAAAAACACTTTGCTATGTATTTATACGTTAAAAATAGGACTTAAAGCAGAGCTCTAACTCGCGATCCTGTTTAATCTTTGAAGAAATCTTTGGCAGCAGGTATTGCCAGCGCTGCTCCAGCATGAGGCTCTTGAAGCTCAGAGAGGTCGAGGGACATTTCCAAGTCCACACAGCTCGTGAGAAGTAGAAAAGCACTCGGTGACGTGCCCTGGCTCTGAGTGCACACTGAGCAACTTAGCCCAACACACACTCACTGTGCCTCACATACCGAAATGGTTGCTGGGAAGAAGTTCCGTAAGGAGGAACTATGAGGACTGTCGTTAATGTCCTCAGACATCCCCTGCCCCTAAACTGCCCCATTCCCCGTGGCCCACATCCCTCTCTATAAAATGCCTGGTGATGGTAGCATGCCCTTGCTTACAACCCCTTAGGTGGCTTCCTTCCAAATACTAGAATTAGGTTCCGTCTTGCCCCTCCTCCCAGGCCCTCCGCAATCTCCCCACAGCCTCCTCACACCCCTGACTCCCCCGCCTCCACAGCAGGAGCACAACCCTGTGCTAGCTTCTCCACCCGAGATCAGGCTCCTCTCTCAATCTGGCGACATCCCCCAAGGCTATTTTGCGCAGTCTTCCCAAAGTTCCAGCTGAGAGTTTGAGGCAGAATGCAAGGTCTCCTTTGTGAGAGACACTGGCCCGTGGGACAGCCCCATCGGTTCCTGGCTGGCTCTGCTGTCCATCTTTCCAGCAAGACACAGCTTCCAGTGAAAGAAATCAATAGTTTAATTCACTCTTGCGGTGTGTAAGTAGGATTTCCCCCTACCTGTGCATAACCCAGTTGGTTGGCTCCCAGGCAGAGCAGCACACAGCGCAAGGACATGGCAGAGGGAACAGTCCCCAGTACCCACACGGCAGCAAAAGCGACAAAGGAAGAGTAGGCAAGCCTCTCTTCATCTCTTATATTGTGTGCGGGCTACTTGACCTAGCATAGGTTTAGCGCTCGTACCTTTAGTCCCAGCCAGAATTATGCCAAACCAATCAGTGGACTGATTCCCTCAGCCCACACCCTTAATCTCAGTCTCACACGCTCTAGATTCAGCTACCTCTGAAAAAGCCCCGTGACCACATGCGGCTTTGAGGGAACGTCTAGGCATAACCCATCACATCTGCTTTGTACTGCCAAGACAGAATTAGTTATCCCTGTTAACAGTCTGCTAAAATATTTGTGATCTAGAATAGATTTTTATAGAAAAGATTTACTAATCCTTGTGCTGGAGGTAAAGTCAAGAATCAAAGTACTTACAGCCTTACTGAATGGGGAAAAAGGAATCCCCAAGAGACCTGCTCAGGTTCTGATTTAAATTCTGGGACAAGCTATCCCTTATATATCAGAAAATCTTTTCCCTGATCTAGACCTTAATTTCCTCATCTTCGAGATAAGGAAATTAGACTAGACAAGTGGTTGTTCAACTTTTCACTGAGCCCAAAAGCTCTTTCCCCCAAAGTGCACATAATCTTCCTTTATCCAGTTTCGCTTCCTGCAGTTTCAGTTGGTCCTCCTGGTCTGAATACATAAAATAGAACACTCTGAAGTCAACAACTCATAAATTTTAAAGTGTGTGCTGATCCCAGCAGTGTGATGAGATCTAGCTACAGGGCCCTGCATCCCACCAGGGACGTGGGCAGCATTTGGCAGGTGAATCCATGCTCTCCACAGACCTGCCTGTTAGTCACCTCGTAGCAAACCCCGTTGTCAGAGTAAGTGCCAGCCTAGCATGGTGCTTGTGGTAAGTAACCTTGATCAGTAGTCAGATGCCAAGTCATGATGCCTGTATCAGCGACTTGAGGTCATCTCATCATCGAGACGCAGCGTCATCTCACACTGCCACAGGAGCCACCACAGACAGTGAGATGCCTTGAGAGGCCACACTCGTATAAGGTTCACTGCAGCATGCTGGGCTGCTGGATTATCATTACTGTACTTAACGTGTAGCGTCAACTTCACCATAGCTATGGATATATAAGAAAAAGCATAGGCTACATAGTGCTAGGTATTAGCCATGGTTGCTAGCGTCCCCTGGGTGTGCATGTGGTGGGGGAGGGTCTCAGAGCATACACCCCGTAACATAACAGGAACTCCTTGCGTAGCAAGCTCTATTTGTAAAGCAGATGAAGATAGCTATTGCCATAAAATGGGGGTGGGAGCCAGAACTGGGTCCCTTCATGCCCCACTCACGATCCTCATACACAGAGGCTCCGGGACAGGGGTCCTCAACCTTTTGGCATCAGGCACCCGTTTTGTGAAAGACATTTTTTTTTCCCCATAGACTGGAGAGAAGGTGGCTGCAGAGCAATTCAAGTACCTTACATTTATGGGGCACTTGGTATTTCTAGTATTACATGCATCATTTCTATTAGAATGACAGTAATTCTTATAAAGAACTTGCAACCTAGAGCCTTGAAATGCTCCCTACACAGCGGTGTCCACACGCCTGTGAGAAATCAAGGCCTGCTGATGAGACAAGAGGCAGAGAGCTGGAGGTGGTACAAGTGGAAGAGAGTAGCTGGGGACATAGAGATAAAGTGTCACTCACGTGTCCCCCACCACCTCCTGCTGTGTGGCCAGGTTCCTAACAAGCTATGGACCTGTAAGGCACCCAGGCATTGGAGAACCCTGTAGGTATCCCTTAGTCCTCCATAGTGACAAATACGAAGCGTCTGATTAAGCCATGTGCTAGAGTTCCTTCCACATCACTGTCCGTGACTCTGAAGGTACCATGTGAGTTTCCAGCTTGGGAGTCATTCCAAATCAAATTCCAGCTTGCAAAACTTCTCTGGTGTATTCATCACCAAACCACGGCTGAGACAGGTTGCCGTGGTGGAAACAAATTATCAGGCATTCTCCCCCCACCCACCCACTATCTGTAGGATGGCCTAAAGGATACCTTCCGGCTTCTGGAATGGCACTTTCTGTGATTGATCTTGGACCTTTTAAAACACAAGAGCAGGGTGTCATCTTTGGGAGCTGTACAACACGAGGGGCTGTCACTCTGGTGATGGAGCACTCGTGGGAGCAGTGCTGCTTCAGGGGGCATTATGTGGGTAATGACACTGGGAATTAATTTTTTGCCAGAGCAGGGAATATTTTGAACAGCAGCTCACCAATGCATTGGGACCACATCAGAAAGGATTTTGGTCCCTTAACAGGGAGCTTCCAAGAGGTCCTTAGCATTGGTCGATTTGGGCCAGAAGGCTTCTACAGTCTTACTTCTTCCACTCTCGGGGTGCCTGTGACAAACTGTCTGGTTACTATTGGTCCTGGGTTCCTTATCTATACTAGATCATGAGGAGTGCATGCCGTGTACCAGGCACTGCGTGAGGAGCTTTGTAGACAATGCTTCTATGAATGTTCCCAAATACTCAATTAGGAAGGATTCTTATCTTGAAAAGTGTAGAAAACTTGAGTCTGAAAGGAGTTGACTTGCGATCGCGCAGTGAGGCTAACAAGGCAACTGCAAACCAAGTGGTTACAATGTGGCTCTCACGTTTTTATGGTCTGTGTCTAGCTGTCTCCCCAAAGCCTCATGCAATCATGGAGTGGGGATTTCTAGAGTTTGGGACTTGACTCACAATCCACTAGGATTACGTGCTTTAGTACTGATGAGATTATGGGTCTGAGTACTACTGGGATTATGGGTATGGCTTGAGGCGGATAGGCTGAGGCAGAGAGCCTGATGTAACATAAAGAGAAACAGAGAGACAAACTGGCGCTGTTGCTGTCTGCTCCCCTGGTTGGTCGGTTGCCTCTGTCACCATTTTGTTGCTGTCCCACTGCCATGAACTACTGCTCTCTGCCATGTGCCAGTCTGTCTTGCAGCCAGCCGAGTATGGACTGAAACCTCCAGTAACTATGAGCTAAATAAACCTTTCCTTCCCTCACTGTGGGTGTCTGGTGAGAGCGAGAGAAGAGTAACTAAGACACTCATCAAGTAGCTTCTGTTTGAATCCCGATTTCATTACTGAGGGACTAGTGCACCAAGAGTTAAAGTAAATAAATTTCTTTTCCTTTATGTATAAACTGGGTGTGAGGAAAGGCTCTGCCTCTGTCTCCTTCACAGAGTTGTTCAGAGAAGCAGGGGAAACAACTTTTATAAAACATCCGATAGATTCTGAGTCATAGTTGAGGATTTCTATTACTGCCATCTAGCTATATCCCAAACCCAAGGGTTTAGCCAGAAAGATCCAGCTTACTTGCCCCTTACTTGCTTATCTCTCTTGATAGGATTCTTAGCAATGTCACTGATGAGCTACATTGAGCAAATGGCAGTGGCTGATTCTTTCTCTCCATCCCATCTCTTCCTTGAATATGACTAAGAAGCCCTTCTAGAAATTTGCCCTTCTCAGGCCAGCCAGAGAGTTCAACAGACTAAAGCACCTGCTTAGGGAGACGCAGGGACCGGGGCTCAATCCCTAGCCTGCTGTGCCAGCCCTGCCCCAAGTCATGCCGAGATGGTGATTGAGGCTGGGTGTGGTGGCATGTGCCTGTAATGCCAGAGCTCGGGAGAATGAAAACAGGAGAATCACTGTGAGTCTGATCTACATAATAAGACCCTGTTGATCCCGTTTTCCTGTTTCTCATCTTTTTTCTCTCACTAAAACAAATCATAGAAATGAAAAGTTCTCCCTCCTCCAGTGAAATTTGTTTCTTTTATTTTATTTTTTTAAGTGGAGATTGAACTTAGGACTAGGCAGGTGCTTACGCCATTGAGCTACCTGCCCAGCCCCTCCTCCAGTGAAGTTTCAAAAACTAAAAAGAAATTAAAAGTTAACTCTTAGATGCTTGATATTCAGAAAGACAGTGATGTTAAGCTCTAGTATCTGTTATAGAGTAATAGTATCACTAAGCTTCTCTCCTGGAGGGTTTAGAACATAAGTTTACAGACCAAAAATTAGAGAAAAAGGAGTGCTACAAAGACAGCTAATATTTTAGCGCTAGCCCATCAGGGTCACGAGGACTCAGGACATAAGAGAACCTGTGCTATAACATTCTATAACTCAGTGATGTCCCAAATATTCTGTTCAAGGAGCATTATAGGGCCACAGAGGAAAGGGATTGACAATGTATAGTATGCCTAAGGAGAGTCACCTAGAGAGAAAACATTCTCTCAGGTTTTCACAGAGAGCAAACTGGTTAAGCAATGGCCGTGAGTCATCCAGATGGCTGACACTGACAGCAGTTCTGCAAGGCACTGTAAATGGTTTCAAAGTGAATCCTGAGAGGATTTGACTGACCTTGGGAGATACAAAAGTTCCATGTTTTGTTATACAGGTCTTGCTTTAACTTGCCCTTAACCTCCCAGCAGAAAAGTTTAACCAGGGGGCATAAAATGTAAAGCTAGATTAGTATGCTGAGCTGTAAAAGGCTTAAATCAACAGCTTCTGACATTGCCATTTCTGCCAAATAATCCACTATGATTATGGAATATTAGACTATGTATACAACTACCTTCTCTTAGTTCAATGAGAAGAATTTTCTGTACCAATAATGATTAGAAAAATTATCATGTCTGCATCCTGTACTCTGAATAACTACTATAAGAACATCAATATACATTGTATTAATTATTGGAGATGTACTACTAACATGTTTTTTTTTTTTTTTTTCCGGGACTGGGGTTCAAACTCACGACCTTGCACTTGCCAGGCAGGCACTTGTGCCTCGGAGCTATCTCCCCAGCCCTATTACTAACATGTTTTGAATCTGTCTCATTGTTATTCCTTATTAAAAGTAATAAAAAATACTATTCTCTTCTCTATGAAATCAAATTATAAAACCTAGCAAAGTCACTCCACACTTTGCCTGGATTTCTGTGTAGGAACTTGCATAAAAATTCTCCAGTCTAGCTTGTCTGGTAGTAGATCACATGACCCTCATTTCACGGTGTCCAGCCTACCTATGGGAAGAAAGAAGTAGTGCAGAGGTCAAGAAAAGAGACAGAGGGTCCTGCTGGGCTTTCTCCTCTTCCTATTATCATGAGTCCAGTCATATCTTTCACAGCTGTCTATTATTCACCAGACCTAAGCATAAAAATACAACTTTCCTTGCATCTTTGGACTTCATTTTTGAAAGTTCTCACATCATGCAAAACTTCAGTTGTGTGAATATGTCATGGTTGTCTTGTATTAATCCGTCACTTGCTTTAGAGTGTTGAACTTGCACCTTAGTGATGAGTCAAGTATCATGGCTTCCTAATAGAAACTTGAAGGTTACAACGATCAAATTTGGCTGTGTCTACCTGACTGGCTTGGGAGCCAAGCAGGACAGTGGAAAGCCCACTTTGGGGTGTGTCTGGGTGGGCTGACCTTGGGCTCTCCTCTTCCTCTGTGATGCTGCTCCCTTGTGCCGCTTTCCCCTCACTGCAAACCCAGCAGGTCTTCTCCACCATGCCCTTTGGTGACACCGTTCCTGCACTGAAAGTGGCTGGCCATGGACTGCATCCCCTGAAACCAAGAGCGAGATTAAACCTCTTCTCCTTCAGCTGCAGGAGTCAGGTGTTGTACCCCAGCAAGACGCTCCCAAACGTGACTCAGCCCCCACAAAGTGAACGGTTTCTTCTCCACTCAAGTGTTCGCCATCCTTGCAACCTATGTCAATCATTAGCATCAAGGTATCCCAGCGCTCAGGCTACCCAGACATCATCTCCTGAGTCCTCTCCTCCCACATTCCATTTCACACTCATCTGTAAAGTCTTTCTGCTGTGGTTGTGCAATGCACGGTCGGCAGCATCTTTCAGCACACTCACTGCCACAAGGAGCATCCAGTTCTCTCACACCTACCCCCCTGACAATTTTAACGGCATTCTCTTGACCCTAATGCACTTCCTTTTGAACATTTAAATTTAGTTGAGTTTGTTTCCAAACAGTTTATTGGACCGCGATCCTAGGTTTTTCTGAGGACTGTGAGTTGAAGAGCTCTTGACTCAATAGATCAAACTTGCCTCTTCATATTCCCACAGAAAGAATGGAATGATTCATGAAGTGGTGCATTTGTTCTCATTTCCCCAAATGGAGAACAATAAAGTCCTCTCTGATCTCTTTCTCTAACTTTCTTCCATCTATATCCCCTGAGACAACACAAATTTCTTTCTGACTTTCTTTCCTCTAAAACCCTTATTCCAGAACTATCCAATACCCAGGGATGGGGGAAGAAGGTGACATGATGTCATACAAAAGTCACAGAAAAGAATCCAAACAACCAGGCTTTGCTTAGTGCCCCTTCCCAGCTGAGTAGCGTTATTTTTCTGTTGGAACAGGGACTCGATTTGTAGCTCAGGTTGGCCTTGCAATCACTGTGTAGTCCAGGCTGGGCTCCAGCTCGCAGCAATCCTCCTACATCAGCCTCCTGAGTTCTGGGATTAGCACCACAGAGCCCAGCAGAGCTTATTAACATTAGATCCTACCTCTTCCTTTCTTTAGTCATGTCTCTCAATGACTATCTACTTCTTTCGCTGTACTTAGAATAAAAGTACAGCTTTTCCTGGTTTTTTTTTTTTTTTAAAGGCCCTCCTGTCACATAAAACTCATAAGAAATAAATTTGAAAAAAAAAAAAAAAAAAAAAACCAAAAAAAAAAAAAGAAAGAAATGTGGTTTGCCTTTCTCTTATTAATCTGTCTTTTGTTGTAAGCGTAACAACTGTGAACCAGGCAAAGGGCAAAGAAAAGATATTACTTTTTCTCCCCTGCAGTTTAACCCATTTCCAGGAGGTTCTGAGGCTGACCTTCCTATTAAAGACAAATTCCAGCCTGTGGAACCTCCAGGCAAGTATCTGAAAAAAGCAGAAACCTATTTTATTATGAAACTGAATGACGGTGGTTCATTTATTACAGTAATCAATAATATCAGAAAAGAGAGGCAAATTCTATATTGGAGTAGAACATATGACTATTTCATGAGGGACTCACTGCTGTTCCCCTCAGGGTAAGGAACTATTGTGGACAGCGAGGGTAATGGCCAATCTCCAGGGCATCCCTGGAAAATGTACAATTTCTGAAATATTTAAATTAATAATGTTTCAACTATAGAAGCTTAACCTAGGGCAGGCGGAGCATCACTTTTGATTTGACAATTTTTCCAGTGCAGTTCCTATAATAATGTTGTACTAATTTGGAAATATGTCACAAACCAAAGGAACATAACCAAGTTACCTCTAGCATCTATGTTTCTATAAGTGAAAAAACAAATCTTTCTGCTGTCCTGGGTACCTCTGGAAAATTGGAAATGTTTAGCTGTTAAAAGAAATTCTGAAACCATTGTTCTATTTTTCGCAGTGAAAGATACACATCTGGGCAAAATAAGAATCAAATTCAAGAGACCGATGGTCACTTGATTACTGTAGAATCATGGGCACCTGAGGGAAATTATTTAGTTTCTTATTTAGTCAAAGTGACAATAAAATGTGATAAAACATTTTTAAAGCAGCCTGATTTTAAAGAAAGTAAGAACAGTTACAGCAAAGGTTGTGTGTTCTTTGTTGTTATTTTTGGATAATAAAAATGTAACAAAATGGACAAAAGTCCAAATTATTATTTCAGTGGGCCATAGGTAAATGTTATAAAACCTATGTCCCCTCTTAGAAAGACAAATTTCACTTATGAGTTAATGGAGCAGTCAGTAGGAAAGGTTTCATGCATTTTGTTTTTCTTACACCATCTTTTCAATAATTCCATCAAAACTGAGCAAATCTAGCTAATACATTCACATGTTTTACATCTCACTTCAAACTGATATTATGATCCTAATCCAACAAATTCACTTGCTTCCTATTTCCTGCACCTTATCAAACACTAAGTTCTTGTATTCTGGGAACACTGACACTTTAGGACAAATCAACTCTTTCATTTTTCTTGAACAATAAAATCTAATCTCATCACCTTGCATACATAATTTTTCTATCACTATTGGGCATGGATATTGTTTTATTGAGCTATCGTTGTGCATGGTGAAATGTGGCCTCGTTAGTGCAGAGTGCTGGAATTTTGACATCTACACTTGGTGCACTAAGACACAGCCACAGTGCAGGTCCATGAAATAATTCTGAGCACCGCTGCAAAGTGTCTTCATTGTCTTTGTTAAGCTCCTCTCCATAGCACTCAAAGCCCCCAAATCTCTCATAGTACAGTGGTCCCTCACTCACCGAGGAGTGCACGTTCCAGGCACCCGTGTGATAAGTGAAAATCTGCAAAGTAGTGACGTTATATTTATTTTAGTGTGTGTGTGTATATATATATATATATATATATATATATATATATATAAAGGCTTTATAAACCTTTCCCACACCTTCAAAAACACTTCTAATGTTCTTAACCATTTTCTAAACTCGTAAACCTATGCAATTTTAACAATATATGTGTACTGCACGGTACTGAGACATCCTGTGATACAGCAAAAAATATGCAATAAAAAATTTAGATCAATATGTTTTGAAAACCCGCGATATGGTGAGTCCACAAAGGTCGAGCCACAAAATAGCATGAATCTACTGTTCAGCTTTTCCATTACTTCTCTATTACTTTTCCATTGCTAGTTTCCGAAATAGCTCACATACACAACATAAAAAAGAAAAAAAGGCTGAGGAGATAGCTTGGTAGTCTAAGTGCTTGCCTGGCAAGTACAAGGACTGGGGTTCAATCCGCAGTACCGCATGCTGTGCTGGCCAGGAACCTGGAATGTCACACTGGCCACAAAAACTGGGCACGGTGGCACATGCCTGTAATCCCAGTGTTGGTGAGGCTGAGACAGGATTACTACAAGTCTGAGCTGTGTAGCAAGACCCTGTACCCATCAATCAATCAATCAATTAAATAAATAAATAAATAGATAAATAGATAAATGGAAGAAAGAATCATTTTGGCTTATGGTTTAGAGCTTTCTGGCTGAAAAATGTGGAGGTGCAAAACTGTCTAACTCATGGCATGGAGAAAGCAGAGAACAGGGCAACAGCCAGAGAAGAAGGGGTAGGGACCAGGTGATGTCCTCAGGGTCACACCCCATGCTCCACCAACAGGATGTAGAAAAGTATATTCTACCAAGTGGGCATATTATGAAGCACAAATGCTTGCATCAAAATGTCTCTGAGAATTTTCATTCAATTGAGTTACACAAAATTGGTATTTCTATAATCCCAAGTGCTATATAGGAAGAGCACTGATCTGCAGACCAATATGAAAAGATCAGGTAATTCATTAGAAAAAGGATCAAAATTGTCCTAATAAACTTAAATGGGAAGACATATAGCTATTAAGTTCATTATCAAACCAAAATTATTGAGCAAATTTAATTTTTCTACAGATTTACTTCAACTATGTGAACTTGAACCTTTATGTTAATATAGTCCCTGAGCCAACATTTTTCATAATAAGAATTTTCTTTAAATCTAGTATCTCTAAGTGATATTTCCTTATTTTCTATAAATTGAGACAATATGACACATATAACTATTACTTTCTGATAAGCAGTCAGATCAGAAGTCCTTTCTTCTAAAATACCTAAAGTATTATCTGGAGGTAATAAAATATTTCATAATTTTATAGTAAGACATCGAGGTTGTTTCTGAATCACAGGCACACAGACCTCCAGACATAGAAAGCTTGCAATTTCAGTCTCAAGTTAAAAATTTTTAAAAATCACTTGTTTATATCTCAAAGGCCTATTGCTTTGGCAAGCATAAAATTTTCAATTTACTTCTGCTTTCAAAAAGACAAACTTGCCAACAATTACAAAAGACTATCAAAGCAGCGTTTCTGCCTCACACAGTGGGAAGCAGAGCTCTACTGTCCCGCGATGAGAGATCACCAAGTGGTTGTACTATAAAATTAAATTCCCAGTTGCTAGAAATGTCATTTGGAATAATAAATCAGGAAGAAAGAAAACAAAATACAAAATATGCATGCAAAGACACACATACACACACACACACACACACACACACACACACACAGAAGTCTAGAGAAATATGGAGCCAACATGCAATTAGCTACACTTGTATCTCCACTTGGGATTCATCGTAGAAGCCTACGCAAGGCATTTCTGAGTTGAAGCGGTCCTTGAAAGGCTCTTCTCAAGAAATAGAATTGAACTGGTTCAGTCAGGTTAGTCCACTTGGGTATTGCTGAAGAGCAACCTACAAAAACTTGTAATTTTCTGAAAGATAAAATCTTCACTTTCAGATAAGTATAAAATGAACATATCAAAGATTTCATTCAATTCATCCATTAACAAGGGAACTAATAATAGGCTAAGACTGGTTTAAAGAACATTTGAGAAGCTAAGTATTGAAGAATAATTTATTAAAAACAGTTAGGATAGGATTTCTCCGTTACGTACCCAACAATTTAAAGTCCAATAGAGTAATAAAAACATAACCTTTGAAATTAATGTCATCAGATGGAAACTATTTGCATATCCACCAAACAAAAATCTGTGAGTTAACATACAACTTCATATATCTATTACTAGCGACCAGAGTGCTGAACAGAATATGGGTGCCACGTTCAGTGGGTGGAGGACCGTATAAGACATTGAAGCCACATGATTTATTCCCACACTTAGGCAATTTTTCTAACACACAAGAGAAAGTTATCCTACTCGGGAGATAAAAGCTTCGTGCCACTGTGTCCTTGGAGGGCAAAAATAGTAAAATTGATTGCTCTTGATTGATTAAAAGACATCTACTTCCTTTTGTCCTAGACTACAAAGCTATTAGGGTCAGGGACAAGGCCAAAATACAGGATTCAACCCCCCTCTCACACATGCATTGTTGGAAATACTTATCTCTGCAAAAGGTCTATTGGTTCTTTGAGACAGTATCAAGATAGAGAGAAATCAACAAAATGAGGGAAATGGATACAGAATAGTAACTAACTCACAGGCACCCATTACACAAAACTGATTTTGGTAGGGAAGATAAAAGAGCAAGAACCTCTTTCTGAGGAGGTGTCGGTCATTACTGAAGGTTCTCCAAACAATTCAAACCCATATGATATGCAAATGGACATGATAGAGGAGTTTAGTTAGGGGAATTAGCTCACATGACTCTGAAGACTGAAAAATTCATAACAAACTATCCCCAAGCCAAAGATCCTGGGATACCAGGAATGTGGCTCAGTCTATATTCAAAGGCAAGAAAACCTGGTGGGCCACTGTGTCAGCCCCAGAGTCCAAGGGCTAGAGAAGCTGCAGCTATGGAGTACAAGGTCAGGAGAGGACTTCCCCTCTCTCTAGAACAGAGAGACCAGTTTGGTTTCGTTTCCTTTCATCTGGACACGCATTGTTGGGTGGCACCTTCTACCTAGAAAGTGGATCCTCCAGACAGAGCCAGCTCACACCCGCTTCCTATCTCCTCTAGAAGACACACTTGTAGATACATCCAAAATATTGTTTGCTAGGTCTCCAGGAAGACCTTAATTTGGTCAGGTGGATGCCTAAAATTAATCACCACAGTGTGGAAAGACATCTGAGATCTGAAGTTCATAATAAGAACATGCCCTGTGCACTTCTTTCTGCCCAACCTTCTTCTTTAGTGAAGAAGTCTACTTCCAAGATACTATGGACTCCTACTTGAGTGTGTTCAATTGTCAGTGTCCCTTCTCTGTCCAGTGACACAGGAAGGTCATCAGGGGAATGAACTTAGATTTGATTCTCAAGTCCTCAATGCCCCAACTGTGTACACTGCCCATGGGGGAGTTTAGCTTTTTCTGCTTCCCTCAGTCATCTGCAATCTCCTTCATTTCTTTAGTTTAACCTGTTCTTTACTTCGTGAATAAACTACAGGTGAACCGGAAACTTTGAAACAACTCACTCAGATCTTAACACTTCCAGGGTGATGTTTTTCAAATGACTAAAGCATAGATTAAAAAAGAAAGAAAGAAAGAAAGAAAGAAAGAAAGAAAGAAAGAAAGAAAGAAAGAAAGAAAACTTTATACAGAAAATAGAAACACAGCCAGAGATCATCACACAAAACAGCTGCACCAATTAGTGATTTTTTATAGGAATAAGCACCATTTGTGTTGGTCAGGTTTTATGGTTAGGACAAAATACACCCAACATACACAACAGAGAAAATGATTTATTTTGGTTTGTGAATTCAAAAGTTTCTGTCCTTGGCCTATCAGCTCTAAGCAGAAACATCACAGCAGAAGGCCATGGCAAAGGAAAGCTGTTGGACTCCTGACATCTGAGAGAAAGCAGACCAAGAACCAGAGAAGAAGGGAGGGGCTAGACCGAGTCTCCCAGGCCACAGCCCCATGACCCGCCTCCTCCAGGTGGGGCCCACCCCCTAGTAGCCCATTTGCCTATGAACGTTTCTATCAAGTAACCCATCGCCGCAGTTTATGCCATCACAATCAAATCACCTCCTCAGGATCCTCTTCGTCCAGGAAAATTAAAGATCAAGGTGAAGAGGCTCACCAGTAGAACAATACGAACAAGATCAAGACACGAGAGCTGGCCATCCATCCAAGACACCCATTTCCTTCCGCACGAGGGTACCAGCTGGACTGTGTTTGCAGTAGAAAAGACTGAAGTGAAGTGAAGGGGAAAGGCGTGTCGATGATCAATTAGAGCTAAACATTTGAGCCTGACACTTCTGCTCATATAACTGTCATGTTAATGTATATTTGTGTGTGTTTTACTGTGCCACAGTGTCGCACTGTGGGTCTCAATAAAAAATGCTTGATAGTTCCTACACCAGAGGCCATGGGCCTGTTGAGGGACTGAAACAGGAGAACGGAAGCAGATGTCATGATTTTGTTAGTTCCCTAAGCACAGGGGCAGACACGGGCTCGGTGTCACATGCTTCACACTTGACACTGACTGCGGCACTTCTTTCCTCGCTTATCAGAGCATTTTAGAAAACACAAAATATTTTTAAAGAAGATGAAATATCTGTCCATGTTGAGGGAAAAAATGAATATGGAATATTATAAAGAAAGCAATTAATCCACACTTAAAACTAATTGCCTAACCCAGTGGGTCTTTAAATTATTCATTAGAGCTATTTAAAAATAATTGCAGTTTATGAGGAAAACCCATTATGGATTTCTTTTTAAGAATGAAAAAGAAAGGGGAGGGTCTTCCTTTTTTTTTTTTCTATTTACCAATTGCTTACAACTCTTAAACCCAGCCCATTTTTAGACCAGGTTAATATTGTCATTATCTGCCAATAAACTCTAACCCCTGCAACGTTTTATGAGATTCTCAGTAATAGATCCTAAACTCAGAAGAGGCTTTGATGTTGTCCTAAAAGAATATGAAGCATGTGCTACAATATACTGAATAAAGCTACTCTCCAAGAAAGTGGTAAGGAAAGTGGATTTGATCAAAGCACAATTATATGCTTGTTGGGAAGTGCCATCGAGAAAGCCATTTATTTTCACAATTAATATGTGTTAGTAATAATAAGGCACTCAGGGAACAAAGCAAGACACCATTGCCAACATGTAAATATGGCTTCCAATTAAGTCCCTTCTGCCCCTGCATGCCCCCATGGGAGGACCCGAGCTCTTCTGCTACGTTCTCCCCATGTTAGTCAGGACTTCCCAATTCCATCTGAGTTCTCATGTACTCGGTGTCCTATTCCTCTTGCTTCCTTCAAAGGATGCTCAGATCCATAGCCATAAGATGACAGAGCTCTCCAGTTGGAAGGGGCTTTTATCTAGTTTAGGGATTTTAAAACTTTTCGAGGGCACCCCAGGAGCTCCCCACTGGGCTCTGGTTGCAGAGACAGCTGGGCTCAGTGGTTCCCAACCCCAAGTCCCTATGCCCAAGTCTGCCTCAGAAGAGCCCACTTTGAGCCTTTTCAAGATTTCTTTTGAAGAAAGATTCCTTTCCCTGAAAGCAAAATTCAAAGCTGACTCTCATGATACAGATGAGAAAACCAAAACCCAGAAAGAGGAGATTTGCCAGAGTCAGGACAGCCAACTGCACTGCAGGGAGCAAGCCTGGCCTCCTGACTCCGTGTCCAGTTGCTGATGAGAGCAGGCACGCAGAAAAGAGCTTGAACCTTGGGTTGAGAAAGACCTCTGAATAAATCTGATCTCAGCCACTTTCTATTTATTTATCTTTAGAGCTTGTATCTTTCCTTAACATCTTTGATTCTCTGCCTGTCTATCTATTAAAGGAGGAACCAAAGCCAGGTGTAGTGACACACAGCGCAGCATGATACCAGAACTTTGGGAGGCTGGGACAAGAGAATCACAAGTTCAAGCCCCACCTCAACAGTGTAACACCTTGGCAAGAGTTCATCTTAAAGTAAACAATTGAAAACGGTCTGAGAATGTAGCTCAGTGTGGTGGTCCTGGATTCAATGTCCGGTACTGCCATAGAAAGGTGAAGATGCATCTGACTTAACTGAATGAACTACAGTACATGAAAACATATTTATTTATAAGGCACACATAGCAAGTGCTCAGGTATCTTCAGAGTTACTAAGCACCCACTGAGAATACGCTTATGTTGGGTAACTGCAAGAAATTATTACTTCCTCGCTCTAACATAGGCAAGGCTTACCACTTGCCCAGTTATACATGTGCATTTGGACACCCACACACACATACACACATACATACATGTGCTCACACACACACACGCATACACCTACAACTTGGTGCTATTATGATTGCACAGGAAAACAAAGATGTCATCATGGACCTACCACAAGGGCTATCCCCCAGGTACCCAAACTCCCTGGAGCCCTCTTACCTACATCCAATGTCAGTCCTTCGTGGCCTCGTTAAAAACAAACTACATTGCTCCATCCTGTAACTGTTGGACTGAGTTTTCATGGGCTTTTGTAATTTTTTAAGATATATTTCCTTTCCTGGTCACTAGTCGCATTTCTGTCTTCTAGATCTAGCATTCTGTTCTCACCTTTATTCAGCGCACTGTGCATACGTTCAATGGAGTGTCTAATCTCCTGCATTTCTGTTTGGATCCATTTCATTGATTCTGTTTCTTGTATTTGCTGGGCACGCATGGTTTCCATCATTTTCCAGAGCTCCTTTATTTGTTGATCAGTATCTGCTTTCATGGATCAAAAAAAGATGTGGATTTTTATGTGGTTGAGTAGAACTCAGCCATAAAGAGGATAAAATGGAAGGCTGAGGCAGGAGGATTGGTGCGAGTTCGAGACCAGCCTGGGCTACAAAAGTGAGCTCAGGACCAGCTTCAACTGCCTAGCAAGAACCTGTCTCAAAAAGACAAAAAAAAAAAGAGAGAGGATAAAATGGAGTCTTTTATCAGTAAAGACTGATGTAACTCTAGTTTGAACTCATAAGTGAAATAAATCAGACCCACATATGTAGATATTGTATTGCATCACTTGTGTGAAAAAAAATGAACAAGTAAATAAGATCAGAAATGTATAATAGGTATTGTGAATTGGGAAGAAACTGTTCAAAAGAAAAGACAAACTGTGACGAGGGAAAGAAAGAAAGGGGAAAAGGAATATAATAGTGAAGATAGTTACACAGCTAATTTCCCTTATTTCATGAAAAAGAAAGTTTTGAGGGTCAGCCAAATAGCTCAGCAGATTAAAGTGCCTGCAAGCAGGGTCAGGGGCCTGGGGTTTGATCCCTGGGCCTGCTTTGTCAGCAAGACAGCAATTGAGACTGGGCATGGTGGCACCCGCCTGTGATTCTAGCTCTTGGGAGGCTGTAAGCAGGTGGTTCACTATGACTCTGATCTAGTAGTGAGATTCTGAACACCCTGTAGAGCCTTCCCTAAAAAAAAAAAAAAAAGGAAGTTTTGTTCTAATATTGTATAAGCAAGATATGCCTATATCTCCTACTCTGAATAACTACTAAAAAGAAAAATATACAGAGTATCAACTGTCCCATTAACTCATTTTATTTTTAACTCATTTTAAAACTTGATTTCATTACTATGTTCATCTTTTTTTCTCTTAAAAATGAAAATACTATAAGGCCCAGGGAGATAGCTGAGTAGAATAAGTGCTGGCCTCACAAGCTCAGGGCCCTAAGCTGAATCCCCAGTACCAGAAAAAAAAAAAAAAAAAAAAAAAAAAAAAAAAAAAAAAAAAAAAAAAAAAAAAAAAAAAAAAAAAAA
>PVJA010004035.1:0-71587 GCA_004027025.1 Myocastor coypus | reverse complement strand
GGGAACAGCTCCAGAGAAGAAGAGGAGGCAGGGACCGATACAGGCTCGAGGCCATGCCCTCAGGTCCCACCCAGCCACAAATACAAGTAGTACACTTTATTGTATGACTTTTTTTTTTTTTTTTTTTACTGAAGTTCCTTCTTTTTTAAATTTAATTATGTTTAGCAGTACAATTTAGAGAGACATAATGATTGCATTCGTGACAGGGAATTTGTCGCCCCTCCCACTCACCTCCTCTCTTCTCAGCCCCTCTTCTTCTTATTTACAAAGCTTGGTTCCCGCGTCATCCTTCATTTCTCATTTTTCTTTCCCCTTCCTTCCCCCCAGCCCCCTCTTTGATCCTCCTTTCCTTTAGAGCAATTTCTACCCATCTCACCACATCTCTTGTACAATTTGATTCTTATTTACACTTTGCAGCCTCTCACACCACTGAGACAATGTGATATTTACACATGTGTGTTCAATTTAAACTGGAGACATTTATTGCTAAATAGATGGACCTCAGGACCATACTGTTCAGTGAAATAAATCAGACTCAGAGAAGTGCACTTTAGTACTCTCGTGGGTGGCTCCCAAGCCAATCAAGTAGACAATCACACGAGCTAATAGTCACACATTACCATAACTCAACTCCTAAACAGTGAGGACAGCGGTTCCTTTCCCTGAGAAATGATGCCCTTCTGGAGCCAGTTCTCCCATTCCTGGCCATTTTCATGAAATAAGACTGACTTCAACCCTGGCTCCAGGGTGGGTGCTTCCTGTGGATTGGATCTTAAATACTCACCCCTAAGAAAAACATGCACTGGTAGCTTGGTCAGCAGCCTGCAGACCTACTGAGAGGTGGTGGAGCCTTCTAAAGGTGGAGCCTTCTAAAGGTGAGGGGTCCTTGCAACCCCGACCCCTTCCTCTTTCCTTTTGCTTCCTAGCTGCCATGCAATAAGAAGTTCCTGCAATATCCTCTTCTACCATAAAGTGTTGCATGGCTCACAAGCCCCAAAGCAACAGGACAAAACAGCTATAAACTGAGACCCTGAGCCCAAATAAATCTTTCTTCTTTATACGTTGTTTATCATGGGTATTTGTCACAGCCCCAGAAACCTGACTAATACAGCATTTGTTAGTTAAAGTCAGTAGTCACGCTCCCTTCCTCGGACCATTTCATTTCACTCTAGGATAACTGTGTTACTCAGCGGCAGAAGAACAAATTCACATACCAAAAAAAAAAAAAAAAAACTTATAAATAGAAAAGTGCTGAACTGAATCATCATAAGAAAAGGGAAGCTGGATATGGTGACACTTGCCTATAATCCCCACACTCTGAAAAGACAGAGGACTATAAATTCAAGCCCAACTCAGGAAACTTAGCAAGACTCAGTCTCAAAATTATATATAGAAGTAACATGTGCAAGACTCCAAGGGCTGGGCCAGAGGAGACATTACAACCCAGGTTGCTATGTTCTTAAAAGCTACACAGACTGGCCTCAGGGTTCTCACCATGGGGAAAGAGGATATCTACCTTATAAGAGATGCCCAGCAGATGTTTAGAAAATAATGAAAAGGTGAATTAATTGAAGGCGATATACTTGGCATTTTGATAACCACTCATTTCACTTTCATTTACCTCCCTCTGTAAACTCGATCCCCAACACCACCAAAAAAGAAACAAGATTCTTTAAACTAAGTTTGGACTAATGGAGGTTTTCTGATTAGTGGCATGGATCTCAGGGGTACACATTATTCAATAACATGATTAAATACAAACTTATGAATGAACATCCAGAGAGACAGAATAATGCCTCTCCTAAAAATGTCCCACAGCAAATTCAGTCTACTAATTTCAAAAGGCTGAAGGAAATCCATGTCCTTAAAGATGTTTTGCAAGGGCTGGTGAGATAGCTGAATAGACTAAACACCTGCTTAGGCAAGTGTAGGGACTGGGTTCGATCCCCAGCACCACATACTGCACCAGCCCCACCCCCAGGCATGCTGAGCTGGCCACTTAAGACAGGGCCTAGCAATGCATGCCTGTAATCCCAGCACTGGGGAGGCTGAAAACAGCAGGATCACTATGAGTCTGAGCTGTGCAGTGAGACACTATACCAAATACATTTTTTTAAAAAAGAAAACATGTTCTGTAAACTGTACAGTAATACTCTGCTTACTATTACTATTTTGCTCTTATGTTGTTTTTCTACATCCAAGGATGTATCATCCAAAATGCCTAAACTGGATGCTAAATTTTCTCCCCCAGGACCTATAGTGATTCATTGATAAGTATATTTATAAGACAAAATCAACAAGATGTTAAGTAATTTGTCTGGCAAAGGTAAATATCACAGTATGAAGTTCCAGGTTTTTAGCATTCTTAACCAAAGCAATAAATAAATAGACTCCTCCCAAAGTAAAGATGGAAATATAATTATTCAGTCACTCCATGTTAGATTTGCCCAGAAACTGGAATATTGTTAGCAAACACAGATTTAAATTTTGTGCTCCAATGAATTGGTAGATCTCTTAGTTTATTGTTTTGATTTCTCTGCATCCTACCACAGGGAAATTATGCAAGCTCTTACAGTACATGAAAGGGATACTGATAATTATGGAATTTGCTGCTTAGTTTGAATCTCATGCATGTCTCCTGATCTATTGGCACAGTAGCTTGTGTGCAGTTGTGGTGCTGTCATTAAAACATGTCATCTCATGCATGTCCTAAGTGTGTTTCAAATGGCACAACAGTTACCAGTCCCACCATGAAAGCCAGCTAGTACAAATTAGTCCAGGTGGTGTTTTGGGGAGGCTCTGCTTGCTGAAGAGATTCAAGTCACAAGTAACCCTGTAGTTCAAGGCTGCAGGTCATGATCTAAGCTGGTCCCAACCTCACTGACAGCTCAGCAGGGCATAAAATGGGAATCCACCATTCCTCCCCACCTGTGGGGCAAGCAAGGGCACAGCTGAAGCTGTATTAAAACATGCCCTGTGGGCGATCGTTTCTCACAGCCAAGTGGAAAACATGCAAACGCTCACCAAACAGGGGCCAGCAGAGACAGAGCTCTCTGGGTCATCTGCTGCAGCCCCGCAGCACTTGACACAGCTGTTTGTTGTTATTTATTTATTTATTTATTTATTTATTACAAAATCTGTAGGAATCCCTGGCCACTCTAACATCACAGACCTACAAGTTCATGGGCTGTGCATCAGTCTAGAAAGTCTACAGTGTTCAGGGGTTGAGTGCGCTGTTTTGTTTTGTTTCTAGTACTGGCGATTAAAGCCAGAGCCTTTTGGTGGAACTATATCCCAGGCTTTTGTAGAAAAAAATATATTAGACAGGGTCTTGCTAAATCATCAAATGGCCCCAAGCTGGGCGCATGCTTACCATCTTCCTACCTCAGCAACTCAGAGCACCGGGCTTCCAGGTACAGACCCCCAAGTCCTACAAGAGAGGGAACTGCACTGACTGCAGCGTCTGAGAGCAAGTGTGTCTCACATCTCATCTGCATATGCGTGACAGTTCTCCAGCACTGTGAAGTTCAAGGTCTTCTCTGCTATAAATGATGAGCCTTTGTAAGCATAGGAGTTTCCCAGTTGTAAGTTAAACATCTCCTTTCACCTGAACCTTCAAAAGAAAATTAAAGGTAATACAATGTTGTGGAAAGTATGTAAGCTTTTGAGCTTACATTTACTAGGTGTCGGACATTATTTTATGGCACTAGAGACTGAATCCAAAGTTTATACTGAGCTGCGTTCCATTCTTCCTTTCTTTTCTTTTCTCTTTTCTTTTCTTTTCTTTTCTTTTTCTTTTCTTTCTTTCTTTCTTTCCTTCAAAAAAAGTCTCATGATAGAGTCCAGGCTTACCTTGAACTCACGATTTAGCTTGCGATGGCCTCAAACTTGAGACAGTCCTCCTACTTCAGCCTCCCACGTTCTGGCATGGACCCTGACCAACTTTGGGCACACTTGAGTCTTCTGAGCCTCTATTCATTCATCCCCAAGGTGAGATTTAATAATTCCACAGCTTTGCGGAATTATGAGAGCCACATAAGTAACTCCTGATGAAATGAACACATACACCAATGGTAGCTATCATAGTCATCTGTATCACAAATGATATTCTCCAGATCTCTGAATGTTTTAAAGTGTTTGTATTCAATTACTCTATCTTTCTTTTTCTTACTGGAAGTATGAATAAAATTTCAGGTATGATTTGCCCAAGGAAGAGTTAAAAAAATATGAAGCATTTTGCCTAAGACTGATGATGTCATGCTCCCAAAATATTTTTCTCTGGTCAAACACTTGATATATTGTAATTACTTCTTGACATTAAGAAGGAAACAGAGGAACCAAAGCAACAAGGGAAGCGCTAGAATCCTATGGCATGAAAAATTGTCTCAGAAACTAAAACTGTCATTAGAAAAAGAGAACTCATGCGGGAAACCATGGTGGTTGACTTCTAATAGATGCAAAGCTGGTGCAAGGTATAAGACTCACCAAATGGCCCCACGGAGAAGACTCAGAATGGGGTCAGCAGAGAATCCTGACCCTAACTGTCTAAAGGGATTTGGAGCCAGAATTTCCCCTGCACTGAGCTTTCTGCTCTTATTCAGGCTAACAAGAAATGCGTGTTAATTTTTAAACAGTGATATTACAGTGCTGCCCTTTCTGAATATTCACAAGCAGCGAGCACTCTTGCTGGGAACAGGCAGCCTGGAAATGAGAAAGGAGCCGCTGTAATTCACAGGAGGAAAACAGCCTCCCAGACACAGATAGATGAGCAGCGGAGACTGGCTGTCTCCATCAATTATTCAAGTGCATGTGAAAGCAGTGTGGATGGGCTCTGCGCTCTCCACAGCCTGCTCAGAGCTCTTACCTTGATCATCAGGATAACAGCCCAGAAGTGTGGAGGAGGAAGACTTGCCACAATCGGTCCTGCTCAGCACTCTCCTGCCACCCTGCACAGAAACGCAGGCACAAAGTTGCTCAGGACCCTTCTTAACCAAAAAAGCAGGTGCTCGTATACCAGGACCCAAGACTTTTAATCCGGCAAAGAAGAGAAAAGGCCACAGTAAATGTAACTTGATTTCCATTATACAAGTTGAGCATCTTTAATCCGAAAAGCTGAAATCCAACGTATTCCAAACTCCAAAACTTTCAGAGCACCAACCTGCATGGAAATTTCCAGCTCTAAGTTGGTGGGACAGGTTGAAGTCAAAGCACAGGTATACTGCAAGTACTATGAGGACTTAGCTGCAGGATTTGTGCACAAAGTGTTTGTGAAAATGAAAAACATCTGTGTCTAGACTTGGGTCACATAGCTATCATATCGTATTATGAATACGCAAATATTCCAAAATCCAAAGCAGCTTCTGTCTCAAGTATTTCAGATAAGGCATTCTCAACCTGCATAAAGCCTCACCAAGACAGTTGGGAACTCTGAGTCCTCTCAGGTTGCGCCATGAAAGTAAGAAGACTTCTGAATGACAGTCCTGTAACTGCATTAAAACGTGCCCTTTCTGAGAAAATCAAAGTATAATGATTTTTTTTTTTTTTTTGCACATGCTACAAAAAGGAGTTGGTCAACCTATTTGCAAAGAATATAAATGCATTTATGCATGGATTTTATGACTTTTGCTATGTCACTATTTGCTGGAGAGCCCTTGTACAGGGGGAGACAGTGGAGCTCAGACAGGTGGTTCTCCTTGGGCTGTGAATCGCACAACAAAAGTGCCAGATTTGGCAACAGAACTCAAGCCTGCTCCTCCTGGTACACTCCATGGTGAGTGTGCCTGCTCCAAATGCTTCAGACCAGATGTGCCTTATATTTCAGATTGTTTTCTGACTCTGGAATATTTGTATGTATATAATGAGTTGTTTGGGGGATGGATTCCAAGTCTAAATACAAATGGACAGACAGAGGCATAATATAAACCTTACATTTTAGTCCTTTTTTTTTTTTTTTTTTTTTTTGGTGGGGGCTTCTTTTTGAGACAAGGTCTTGCTACGCAGTTCAGAATGGCCTTGAGCTCAGTTTGCAGCCCAAGCTGGTCTCAAGCTAACAGTGATCCTCCTGCCTGAGCCTCCCAGGTGCTGGGATTACAGGTGTGCACCAACACTCCCAGCCCTACACAGGTGATTTCATTTGATGCTCTTAATAACTCTGGACAGGAAACAAAGATTGTGCACATGGAGCCATCAGACTTGCAGGATCACATTGGGATTCAAAAAGCTGTAAGCTTTGGATCCTTTCATAGTTCAAATTTTCAAATCAGAGATGTTCATTCTATGTGGACATCAGCAGCCAAATCCCTTAACGAGCTCTACTGGGCAGTGACACGCAAACTGAAGCCCTACCTGAGGTAACCAAAGGTGATGGCTTAGTGTGAAGGAGGTGTCATGTTAAGGGACTAGATTAGATAAACAGCCGTAGATGAGAGTGTCATATTTATATACAGTGGAGTACTAGTCTATAATAAAAATGGGCATTTGGAGTTACTTGCAGGAAAAGAGATGCACCTTGAGACCATAATGTGAAGTGAAATAAGTCAGCTACAGAAGATTAAATATCGTAGGGTTCCTTTTATGTGGAAAACCCAGAGTATAAACAATTTCAAGAGCAAAATAAAAGATAGATTGCTACAAATAAGGAGGTAGATCTTTTGCAGACGAGAAGGAGATCTGAGGACAAGAACTGGAGGGAGACAGAAGGTGGAGGAGGGGAAGGAGTTAAAAGGATTAAGAAGTAATCCACCGTTGTAGCGTCTCCTCATGATAAACACGTTATGCATTGCGAACATGCCCCGATGGTTTCCAAACTGTACATATTACAATGGGATTAAGTAGACACAGCGCTAGAAGCACCAACGTGAAGGAGAATGTTGGGAAGCAGTCGTGGCATGCCCGTCACAGCCTTAGCATCTGTGGAATTAACTCCAGTGTCCACATCCTAGGTCTCAAGTTTTAGAGATAACCCGGGAGACCTACAAAAATGCGTGTCTCATACGGAGAGGCGGCACTGTTATTTTTGCACAACTCTAAGGAACACGGTTTACCCACGCTGCAATTTAGATGGTACTTTCTGGAATCATGCTCCATGACGGGCCATTTGTGTGGTTGTCAGACCAATAGATATCTGATCTAGTAATGAGCTCAACTTTGTATCTAGCATCTTTATGGTGAGCGGTCTTACTGCTTTCTCTATTCATTACCAAATATGCTATAGCACGTGTGATGTGTAAAAAAAAAAAAAAAAAAAAAAATTGTGTCTGGGGTAAAGATCCTTCTTACACAAATGCAAATATAATAGAAATAAAGAGAAAATGGAAAATAAGCGTTGATTAAATTCAACGGTAAAATATCAAATTGGGTAGGCACTCAGAGCCACCAAACACTGGATAAGGAATCAAAAGAAAAACAAATTGAAACTGTTCAGTGAATGTTCCAGGAAGAATTTATTTTAATTGCTTTAAAATTGCTTCAATTCCACATTTAGGTAATCATTAGGGGCCTAAAAGGGTCACTTAAAATTTTCACTTATGCTTAACTAAATTTTATGGAGAAAATTGCATGTTTTAGTAGTATTCACGGAATTAGGGGCTTGCAAAGGTCTCAAGATGTGTCCTTCTAAAATAGCAAAGGTCTGTGACTCAATATTACTCAATTTTCACAATAGCCCTGTGAAGTAAGGATAATTATTTTCATTTAAGAGATGAGGCTACTGACCCTTGGAGAGTTTGGATTATTTCCCAAGCCAGCGATCTGAAAGAAAGACCGTGCTGTGTTATTCTTTGTTCCTTCCACAGCACCTAGCGTATGCTACACTTGCCATACCACTGCAGGGGTTCTCCAAGTGTGGTGCCTGGACCAGAAGAACGAACATCACCTGGGGAGTCGGTAGAAATTCAGATTCTCAGCCGCGACAACTCCCCCGCCCCCATCCTCTGATAATGGTACTCCAGATACAGGGCTCGGCTCAGCAAGCTCTGCTTAGCAGACTGTCAGAAGATTCTGCCCTGGCCTGAAGTCTGCAAGCTCTTCTGCATTAAATGTGTGATGAATGGAGAACACACAGGCAGGAGAAGGTGGATCCAGGATTCCCACAGTCCTGAGGTCCAAACTGAAGGGAGACGTGAAGGTGAGAGAGCCAGAGATCATGGATCATAAAGGAAAAGCTAAGGAACACCCCAGCTCTGCAAAGGTCTTCGACAGCACCTCCCCGGCCCTGCGTCTTCAAGGAGTCCCAAGACCTCAGGCCATCCTCTGCCAAGCCTCAGAGCTGAGTGTCCCCACCACACCTCCCCGCTGGCAGGGTGTGTGGAAACAGAGGCCCTTCCCTACCAGGAATACAATTAGTCAAGTTTCCATTTTGCTTTCTTCCTCCAAAATCCCCCACAGCGAAGGCCACCTGAGGAAAGAAAATTTCATCTCTCACAAAACCAGATTTGTCTTCGTTCTTTGCACAACAATACCATGAAAGCCCAAATGATTTTTCCACATTTGGTAGCACTTAGAAGCTTTTCATCAACGAAAGAATAAAAAGGAGAACTATTTTCCTCTTTTCTGTTTACTGCAGCGATACAGCTGAAAGAAAACAATTTAAATCTATAAACGACGGAGATGTTTTTGACTTAAAACGAGCACCAAAGTCTCAGTTATTATCTAGAATCACAGCTTGTCTGAGATGAAAGAGGCCTAAGAGATCATCCACCGAGTCGGCACAAGATGATTTGTGATGGTGCCAGAGACAATTTCTTTTAAAGAGCAACGTGTGCATTTTAGTATGCATCAGGAGAAAAATGCAACTCACATATCAAACTCATGTCTGCTTGGATATTAAAACACAAGCCATCAGTAGGTAATAATAATAAAAACAATGTGATTGCAAAAAGGGAAATGAGAAATAGTATAGGCATCGCTGCAGATATGGCAAAAATAACGTAAGCGAGGCAGGAAGTTTGGTGAGAATCATCGTTAGCGAAGTCCTTGTGGGGAAGAGAAGGCACCCACCCTACGTGGTTCCAAAGGAGAGGCTCTCAGGAAGGAAGAAGTAGGGAAATGGGGGCAGGGTTAAGAGAAACAAAGGAAGTGATGGGTCATGTGGTGACCAGTTAGAAGAGGGAGCTGTTACTGTCCTAGAGCTATGCAGAACAAGAGAAGGAAATAGAGTGACCAGAGCTTTGAAGGATGAGTGGTCTGATAGAACCCAGACTACCCTGGAGAAAAGCATCAGGGAAGGGAGAGTCCCACTTCTCCCCCTGTTCTGCCATCTCTTACCTTCCCACCCCAATGGCCAAACCCAATCAGAAGTGAGAACCAAAGGAGTTGGGAAATCCCTACAGTACAGGCCATCCTCCGGTGACACAGTAGGACAAAGTACAAGTGTAGTGACCAGAATGGCAAGCACCTGGACAGGGAGATAGAAGACTAGTCCAACCTATTTCTTCTATCCAGGTACTGAAACAGTGAGAAAAGTCAGACCATGGAAGCTTCTGGAAGACCCCCTGGGCTGATCAGAAATTCTGCTGGGGTAATTATTAGATCTCAGAAGAAGGCCCTTTGGCTCTCTGCATTTCAGTTTCATTGTCCAAAAAACGAGATAATTATTTCTACTTTCCAAATTTTCTGTGAAGTTTATAAATAACATAATATTGTTGAGTCACCATAGGTGGCCAATAAAGAGTAATGACCAGAAATGAAAGAAGTCAACACAAAATGTCACATACTGTATGATTCTATTTATAATAAATATCCAGGGTGAATAACTCCATGGGAGGCAGCAGACTGGTGCTTGTCAGAGGAGGAGGAGGACTGAATGGAAAGTGGACGTCTAATGGATACAAGGGGAGGTTTAGTGGGGGGGGGGAGGCCATGAAAATGCTTGCGACAAGATGGACTTGTTTGCGTGATACCGTGAATCTGTTCCACATAAGCGAGAGGTTCACTTTAATTTGGCTTATTTCTTCGTTAGGGCTGCTGTGGAAAAGTACCTCCAACTGGGTGGACGGAACAGAAACTTACTGCCTCACCATTCTGACAGCTGTAAGTGCAACATCTCTATGTTCAAAGCTTGTTTTCTCCTGAGAGTGATGTGGGAAGGATCTACTCGCAGCCTTTGTTCTTGTCTGGTAAATAAATGTCCCCTCTCCTGTGTCTCTCCAGTATCTTCCCTCTGTTGTATCTCTGTGTCCAAATTTTCTCTCTTTATGAGAATTTGAGTCCTGTTAGATGAGGGGCCCATCCCACGGCAGCAGCGTCTCATCCTAACTTAACTAACTGCATCTGCAGTGACCCTACTTCCAAAAGAGTTCATGTTCTTAGATCATGAAGCTATAATTGCTCTGAGTTCACTACACGTAAGCGTAGGCCTTACCTTCCTTCCAACATGCTTTGTGACATGGGAGCTGCTGTTTTCTATTTTAGACCCTATGGTTGACGTGGTCCACAGGCTAAGCCCAGGGCTCTGTCCCTTGTCAGTGTGCACTCTGCCAGCTCTATTGTCTCTACTGTGAAGTCAAGTCACTCTAGTGTCCACAGCTTCAATTGTGTAGTTTTTTGTGACAAATAATTCATGAACCCTCTACCAGAGAGCAACATTTTGCCAACAGGTCTTCAACACAAAAGAATAGCAGAGGAACTCCCAACATATATCATTACCAGGAGAACAAGCACACAACTTCAAAGGGCAACGTCATTACCAGCAGCCAAAAGGTGAAAACAAGAAGTCCATCAGCTAATGAAGCAATAGGCAAAATGTGGCACAGCTACACCATGGAATACTATTTGGTCATAAAAAGAATAAAATACTAATGCTGCTAAGTGTACACCCTTGAACGTATTATGATGAGCGTAAGAAGCCAGACCACAAAGAGCCATGTGTTCTATGGTTCAGGTTATATCTACAGAGAAGAAGCAGAACCATAGGGTCAAAAGTAGGTGAATGGTTGCTAGGGGCTGGCCAGGTGGAGGGATGGAAATAGATGGGCAGTGTGTAAGAATTTCCACAGGAAGAACCAATAGAGTGAAAATAGCCCTACTTCTAAAACTTAATGTAATCCCAATAATATAAATAACCATACTCTAAGATTTGATGCAATGCCTATTTTTTAAAAATCTCATTAGAACACTTCACAGAACTAGAGAGAACATTCTTAAATTCACTTGGAACCCGAAGAGACCTAGAATATCAAAGCAATTCTGAACAAGTGCAAAGCAGGGCATAACATAATCTAGGACTTGAAATTATACCACAGAGCTACTGTGATAAAAACAGCATGGTACTGACTGGCAGAAAAAAAGAACCTTAAAAAGAAACAGATTAGAAGAAGCAGAAACAGCTGCAGACATATTCAGTCCTACCTTATCTTTGTCAAAAGGACCAAATATATTTACTGGAAGAAAGATAGGCTTTTTAATAAATGGTGCTGGAAAACTTTCTTTGCATGAGCTGGAAACTAAAACTCAACTCATATCTATCACAATTCACTAAATTCAAATCAAAATGGATCAAAGATCTAAATATTAAAATAGAAACACTAAATCCACTGGAAGAGAGAATAGATAGAACTCTTGAAAGCAAAGGTGCAGGAAAAGATTTCATAAACAAAACTTCCATTGCCTGGGAAATACTAGAAAGAATCAACAACTGGGATTTCATGTTATTTAAAAGCTTTTCACTCTGTGGGCGATTTATTTCTCACAAAGGTAACTGCCTCTGTTCTCCATCACCCTACAGCATGGGAAATCGCCATGCTATTTCCACCCTCCAATCACAAGGATCAAGAGCCAGGGCTGTGGAGATAGCTCAGTGTCTAAGCATTTGCCTGGACAAGTGCAAGGACCCTGGCTCAATTCCAGCACCACACGCTGCACGAGCTTCACCCCCAGGGATGCAGAGCTGGCCACCAAGACTGATCATGGTGGCGCATACCTCTAATCCCAGCACTGGGGACATTGAAAACAGGGGGATCAATATAAATCTGATCTGCGTCTTGAGATCTTGTAGCGAACACATTAAAAAAAAAAAGAATATGAACCAAATAAGCTTCTTTATTTCACAAGCTACTAAGACCAAGACCAGTGGTAATATGGCAGGTCGCCAGTATGCTCACTCTGTTCTGCTGAGGGAATCCAAAGAGTTGCTTTTCATTTCTGTGCACTACTTCTTGTAGCCATCAGTTGCGTGCAGTGAAGGTTGACTGTGGTATGTGCTCATAGGTTTTCTCAAAACCTTGCACTGACACCTCAGTCCCTATCCACCCAGAAGACTATTTTTCAGTGTGACAGTGGGTGCAGGCAAGTACCATTTTATATGTGTCTTAAATGTGAATAGTGTCTCACTTCCACCCTTTACAGACCACTTAGCCATAACAAAAGGGATAGTATATGAATTCAGTGGTGAAATAGCATCCTGAGTTAAACTCAAGCAACCATTTATACATCATCTATGTGATTTTTAATGTCTTTCCCTTACCTACAAGTCTATAAACACTGCCTAAGGTGACGAGGTAAAACAAGAGTAGTAAGAGTGGCCCGATGGTCACTCTGCAGTGTCAGTTTCACCAGATTATGAGGCTCGCAGAGGTGAGGGGATTGGCAGGGCATTACCTCATCATGATCTAACCCATTAACAAGGCCATAGCTGAAGGCTTAAAAAGAGGGGAGCCTGACTGGAGCAGTAAGGTGATAATGTTGTGACCTTGGGAATTGTAGCTGCTCCCTGGCCTCTTCCTCTCCGACTCTTACCAAACTGCTCAATTTTTCCCCACTCCTTCCAGCAGCCCTCAAGTTGAGCAGCTTATCTCCACAACACCCTTCTGCCATGTTTCTGCCTTAGACCCTGCTGGCCATGCATTGAAATCTCTCAAACTATGACCCCAAGCCCTTACTCCTCTGAGCTGTGGATGTGGAGTATTTGGCCCCAGCAGCAAAAAGCTGACTAATACAAGTCTTAATAAAACCACCTGTTTTCATTCTGTGATTTATCGCTTTTAAAACCTCTGCTCATATATTTTTACATTCCAGAAATCAACTATCCTCATAGTGCAGATGATAAGTTAGTGGCCATGAAAAAGTTGAGAAAGAACTTGAACGAAAGTCTCCAGAAGTGTAACCTTCTGCACAACATGCTGTCTACTGGCTGAATCGTGTTAGGGGGTGAATTCTTAACAAAAAAAAAAAAAAAAACTGGGGCAATTTGGCTGATTTGCTATCTCTATGGTGAAATTCAGCTTGATGCAGTTGATCCATGTAGCTAGGTTGATTTTCTACCAGTATCATCTCCAAATATAGTGCTTCTATACTAAATATCCTTATTTCCAGAGTAGAAGCAAAACATTGAAATGGCTGGTTTTACATACAGGGCATGTAACTAAAGTGGGAATCGACCCCTAATTCTCTTTGGTATCAGCACTTTTCCCTTACATGGAGTTTGGGATGGCCGTAAGGGGATAACTGGCGTGCTCTCCCCTTATCCAGTACAGCACATTTAAGACAGATCTCCCAGGGGCTGCTCTTCTCATACAGAATACAGGAAGGAAGATTTCAGATTTCGTAGTTATATCACCCCACAGATCACATTCTCTTTGTGTTCACAGCCAGGAAATCCTTTCTCAATCCCAGTAAATCCTTCTTTCTCTTCACTAAGCCCTCATCTTGTTCTATTTTCCATGAGGAAGAAGAACAGCTGTTTTTTCCCCAGGAAGCAGCAACCCCTGAAATCTGTCCACTCCAGCATGTTGAGGAATCCAACTATTTCAGTGTCAGACATCTGAGTGTTAATTACCTCCCTGCGACTCCAACATGGATGCTGATGGGTGCTAGCCAAGCTGGCCAGTCTCAGCATCACAAGCAGAGAAAGCAGAAAGCAGGTTAAGGACCCTCTGGAGGGGCCTAACTTCACACCACAGACTCCCAGCCATTGCTCATTACCACTCCTTATCCCTACCCCGTGCTCTGGGCCCACCCACCACTGCCTCCCAGGTGCCCACAGAGCCACGGACACCCTCCCGTATTTACACTAACGCTGGAGGTTTCCTTTGTTTCCCCTTCTCAGATCTCCTCCCACCTAGTCCTTCCCACCCTTGCTCCACTTATTTCCTGTTAGGTGCATTGGAATGCTTTCTCCCCTCTTGGTACAGACCTATAACCTCTTCATCACTGTAGCTCTTACCTGTTCCTTTTTTCATAGTCAGGGCTTCTCAGGACAGCTTTCCACAATAAATCTTTTCTCATACAACCTATACTGAGAGGCAGAATCTGCATTATTGCCACAAACTCAATGAGACCAAGGGAGTAATAAATGCAGTGTGAGTGCTCTATACAGGTTAGCTAAAATCTGGCCAAGAATGCTCAAGTAAACTTGAGGAGCCAACCTTGGCTGCTCAAGTAAACTTGAGGAGCCAACCTTGGCGCTGGGTCTCTTTTCACAAAATCTGACCATTCTAGGGAGGCATTTTAGCTGAAGGAAGATCCCAACTGTGATCATAATAATATAAACACATCATAATGAATACATGACCTCATGTTGAGGTTCATTTTCTGTTGCTATAACAAAATACCTGAGGCTGGATAATTTATTAAAAATATTACTTAGTTCTAGGGGCTCAGGCATCCAAAAACTTGGTACCAACATCTGTGGAACATCTGGCCAAGTTAACTTGTTGCAGTGTAAGAGAGCAGAGGGTGTCTCGTGATGAGGCAGAGCAAACATGCCAGCTTGGATCCCTCTTCCTTTCCTTATAAAACCACAGATGCCATCCTGAGGCCCCACCCTCACGATCGCATCTACCCATAATCACCTACTGCCGGCTCCACCTCCAAACGCCACCAACATGTGACTTGGGCATTTAGTTTCCAACACATGAAATTTTGGGGGACACATCCAAATCATAGCATCTAATTCTATTTTTTTTTTCAAAAATGTCATCAAAACTACCATGAGAGGGCTGGCCAGATAGTTCAGTGGACTAAACTGCCTGTTTAGGCAGAGTGCAGAGTTCAGGGTTCCACCCGTGGTGTGCCGTGCTGGCCCAACCCCCCCAGGAAGTGCTAAGATGGTGTTTCAGACTGATTGTGGTAGCACGCCTGTAACTGCAGCGCTTGGGAGGCTGAAAACAGGAGAATCACTACAAGCCCAGTGTGAGCTACATGGTGAGACCCTGTAGACCCTGTGCCAAATACATTAAAAAAAAATCTAGCATAAGAGTTCAGATTTTCTAACATATTATAGTCAGAGACACATTGCCATGAATCTGCCCCAAAATACACCTCCTTGCTTCCAGCAGACCTAGCCCATTCTGGCCACTTTTTGAAACAGTTCCCAGAAGATTTCTTTTGTGATTTCCCTTGTCCCAGGCCAGGCCTTATCACTACTGGGATGTCAAAGTCTTTTGAGGACTTGAATCTACAAGGGCCTCCATTATCCCTGTGGACCCTTGTTGAACCATGTAACATCTCCACTCAACTTGGATCAGTCAGGGTTTAGTAGAGAAATAAATAAAACAAGATATTCAAATATACAAGAAACTACAAGATTGGCTTAAAATCTTACACAGAATTGGATGAGGAAGAATGCAGAGGTGTCAGTACACTGGACGCTGACCAAGGTCTGGATCCCACTGCAGTGTTCCATGTAACTCTGTGTCAGGAGGCCAGTGAGTCTGCAGCGGAAGCCTGAAGAATCTACCCTGGAAGGCTGAAGAATCCCAGGCGGAAGCCATAAGATCTGTGCCAGAAGCCCGGAGTCGACATTCAAGCTGAAGGCAAAGACCAGAACTCCACAGAAGAACCAGCATGTTCTTTTATTGTATGCAGGCTACCAATCCTGGGGAATAGGATCCTTTGCACCGACATTATCTCAGTGCCTGTGCCCTCCTCTTGCAAAGTCTTGAGACGTTTACAAAATAAGATCCTGGACCCTTCTGAATCATTTAGTTAAACTTCTAAACTCCCCAAATTGACACCATGAACATCTTAGACAGGTAAAGGCATGTCCTCTACACCCCAGCATGTAGAACTGCTGAGTTATTCAATTTAATTTCTAGACCTATTAAATTGGTACACTATCAACCTTTACATAGAAAATGAAACATCATCCGGGACACCAGACCCCAGGCTCGAAGCCTACCTTACGTAGTCCCCATATAGGAGATCTGTGATCCTCCGTCATGGGTCTAGAGCGGGGAAGTGGCACATAGAACCTCAAGCAAGGTTTAGACCATCCCACAACCAAGAGAAGGTATAACCTGATGGTCTCATATACAACGGCACTCAATGAGGGAGGGACGGGTACCTCCGTGAGCCACCGAAGCTTTTCTGTATCACCAACTTGGGCAATTACTTACTGTTTTGCAATTAAATTGGCTCAGGAAAATGGAATCATTACTGTGAGGAGTAGCTAACCAGCAAAGGGCGAAAATGTGCTCTCAGCCATATGGCAGGCAATTCCCAGTGATGTCAACAGAAAATTGCACATGAGTAACTGTGAGGCGAGCTCCATCCCTGGGAGAGGCCCTGAAGTTTTACTGTCATAAAGGGAAGCGGTAAAGTGTCGGGGCCAAGCAAGGCTGTGTAAAGCCTTCGTTTCCTGCAAACACAGGCAGACCTTCTGAGTCAAGCTGACCAATACCACGGAGTTGCTAGAACTGATTTTCCTGTTTTTACTTAGCCAATACACTAACAGCATGGGAATAGATTTTTAAATGAAAATAAAGACTAAAATTTGAATAAACATAAGAGCAGTATTTTCAATCATCTAATAAAATACATACTGTGGAATTAAAATTGCACCAGTACATCTTCCCACCCTCTCCTCCCATACACACACACATGTGCATACACATACACACACACACACACACACACACACACAGAGAGAGAAAACACACACCCAGAAGAAAGTTTCCTAATAAATCTCTTTCTTTTCCAACTTGAGAGAGACAAGAAGTGTGCTTTATGAAACGCATCATTTTTAAAATTTCTTTTGGCAATGAAGACTCTGCAAAAAATCAAAGATACCCTCAAGAATAATGTTTTGGGATAGTAAATAAGGATGTCAATGTGCTGAACAAAATACAGAGGAAAGACATAAGGTCTAAAATGCAACGACTACCTCGATAGGGTCTATATGGGAGGTCATCAATAAGAGAACGAAGTTAGCACATGGACAGCCATAAAGACGGAGGCTGTTCCTGTTAAGTATTGCCTCTTTCCAACAAGTTGGCAGAAGACTATCTTAGAGCTAATCCTGTCATCAGCCTCTTCTCACTGATAGCCTCTAAGTTCTCAGGGAGTGAACTGGCATCAGGTCACCAGACAGCACCAGCAACACTACCATGAACAATAGCCTTGGCTGGATCCCACAAGCACATCACTAAGAATCCGTAGTATCTGAAAGAAGCGAAAGTGGCTTTTCAGCCAAAACAACCTCAGTGGCTTGTTTTACAAAGGCTGGAAATGTATACAAAGTCACAGAAAGAAAGATAGTGCATCTTCCTTGCATCTTCCTTTTGCAGCTTCCTGGTACATGATTGATTCATCAATCCCATGCGAAGGAGGGGAACGTGTAGCTCTTTGGGAAGGAGCAGAGGTGCAGGAGGATCCTTCAGACTTGTTTCACAATAGCCTGGTTTTCAGGGAGGGAAATGAAACTGACTAGATGATGACTATAGAAAGAATAATCACAGCTCTAATAAAAATGGTAGCTAACACCGACAGTGTGCGCCCATGTGCCAGGCATGAATTAAGTGGCATGAATTACCCTCTGTACCATTTTATCCACCCCATATGGTTGTGAGAGGCATAAAAGATTCATGGGCAAAAGCAACAGATTCACAAGCAGACAGGTACAGGGCTTGAGAGAGGAGAAGTCATCTGGCCTTGAGGTCTCAGTTAGCAAGCTCGAATCGTAAGTATAGAAAAAATATGTATATTCAGCAACGACTCTCTGATAGCATCTACTGCCTTTGATTCTTGAAGCCACTGCCGCAGTGCTGCACTAGGACAGGAGCTCAGAAAGTAACTTGCTGATGCTCACATCCATGGGAATGAGTTGAGCCCTGGTCATCAAATGGACCACTGAAGGGTAGACTGTCATCCTCTACTCCCTGGATACACCAGGCTCCTTACCTGCTGCCCAGTGGCTTGTTTTACAAAGGCTGGAAATGTATACAAAGTCACAGAAACCATTGCACTTAAACCATTTGTATATTTGCACTTAAACCATTTGTATATTTGCCACTTTAAGCATAAACTACCATTCCCCCAGGATGGCACTGGTGGTGAATGATGTGGAATCCAATGAGTGCTCCCCACTGTACAGTATATCCTTAGGGGAGGGAGGACTACCTGTGCAGTGGGCTTCAGTAGTGGACCTATCGCATCAAGAACAAAGAGCAGGGTTACCGGAATGAAAAGCATCAGCCCAGAGGGAGGACAGGAATCATATCAGCAAACTAAAGGGAATGACCCAGGAGAACACCAGGTGTGTGCCTACGTCATGCAAGATAGGTCATGAGTCAGCAGATTGGAACGCAGCCCAGCCTGTCCCTCCAATGCCCATCACATCCATTGTCAGAGCTTATGTCTAGCTGTCCCCACAAAGCCTCATGCAGTCATGGGGTGGGGACCTCTAGAGCTTAAAGCATGATCAAGGCTAAGATTACAGGTTTTAGTATTGCTGGAATTATGGGTGTGCGTGCTACCCCCAGCCTGGTGCTTGTAGTCTGAATCCAATTTAAGGGAGACACACGTCCCCTTTGTAGTCTTTGCTGCTGCTACTCCACCTTTTTGCTCTTGCTGTTCTGCTATTTTCTGCCACCAAGAACTGCTGCTCTCTTTCATATGCCAGTCTACCTTGAAGCCAGCGGAATATGGACCAAAACCTCCAGTAACTGAGAGCTAAATAAGCCTTGGCTTTCCTGATTTTTGGCGTTAGGCATTTGTCCTAGCAACAAGAGAAACAGGAGAAGAGTCACGGATATTTGCATGAATCACTTGAGCTTTAGCCTGGGTCTGCACAGTAAGCAACCTACCTACCAACCAGCAAGCAATTCCATTGTGTCATTAGAAGAATTCTCTCCTGGGTATTCCAGCTCCCGGGGTTATAGAACAAAATTTGCATTTCGTCTGAAAGGCTGCCTCTTTGGATAGCCAAGATTCATCTCCGAATTTTTTTTTTTTTCTCCAAAACTAACTGTTATCACTGATATATTTCTAAGTCCTCCAAGAGCCTCCCATGCTCAAATAGAAGGTGATTGGAAGGTGGGTTTAGAAGGCCATTGGATTATGGGGGATTATAACCAACGTGCTATTAGGAGGTAGGGTCCAGTTGGAAGAGAGTGTGGCCTAGCAGGTCTTATGCCCTTCCCCAGGCCCTCTCTTCAGGCGCCCTAATTCTTGTTTACCGAGCTGTGAGCATCTCTCTTCTGCCATGCCCCATCTGGCTTGGAGCCAGCTGACCAGGTAACTTCTGCAAACTGTGAGCCAAAAGAAAGGCTTTTGCCTCTGACTTACAGGCGTCAGGGGTTCTGTCTCAGCAATGAGAAAAGAGACCACGGCATGACTGTTAGTCCTAACCTGGCGTGGTGTTCCCAAGGCCATACTGGAAGGTTCCCTTTCATTCCTTCCAAGAACCTTTCCTGGAAGCCACCCACTCTGAGGGGAATCCAGAGCTGTGCCATAAAAGGTTCCTCGCAGCAGTGTCTCATGCCTGAGGGTTTCACCTGAAGCACGTGTAGAAGCCTCACTGAACTCTCCAGGCTCATAGCTACCTCACTTCCTAACTTCCTCACCAATCAGGAAAAGACTTTACCCCAGTTCTACCGAGAGAGAGATTGAAGGTCTGGTGATGTTCTAGTGTCTCGAAGGAAGAGAAGTCCCTTTGGGTAACTTTTCTAAATATAACAAAGTGACGAGACTCAAAAACAAGGGGACAGAAAGGCGTTGCTGAGGTGACCGCAGCAAAGGTGACGGCTAAATTGGCGAGGGCAGTGTGTCCATGGTAGCTCCACTTCACAGCCTGCGACTTCTCCAGGCAGTGCTTTGAAGCATTTGTTTCTTTGCAAGAACAGAATATGTGAAAACCAAACTTCGACCAGGACTTTAGCTGCATGATCACACAAAGTTTGTGAGAACAGAATGCAGAGCTTATTTTCAAAAAAGAAAACAGCAACTACAGCTATGACATCTACCACCGGGGAGTTGAGATCCCCATGCAAACTCTGTATATTTTATAGAGTGGACACGTTTGCAATAAATTGATGATCAATTTTCCAATTGTTTGCCTCTTTTTCAATGCGCTCACCACTCAAATCCTTCTTAACCTAATTTAATCATGTGTTGGCGTTTCAAAAGGCACTTCAGGATCCGGCTTCGCTCAAGCTCTTTACTTGGAATTAGAATTCTAATTTCACAAGACACTTGTCTCTCTGTTTGCCCCTTCCCTCCCAGTGGACTTCCTTCAAGCTACCAGCCTGAGTGGTCCTTTTAAAAGTGGCATGCCACACAATTCTTGCTCAGAATCATCCCATATTTTCCCCCCAATAGGTCAGAGCCAAATCATAAGTTAACTGTGAGTTTCCTAGGTCATCCAACCAATCGCCCTCCTCAGACCTCAAGTCCTGCCTTGCCTTTTCTCTGTCCACGGGTCGCCTTGCCCTCTGGAAGCGCTGGCCTGTCCCTCTATCAAGGATGCTGCCCCTCCTGGCCCCGGTGCTGTGAACTCTGCCACCTCCTTCCACCACTATCATGAGGGTTCTCCTTTCCCCCGCTCACCTCACACATGCCTCAGACTCCGCATTCCTTTCCTCCTGTGTCCTGCTTTCTTTCCTCCCTATCACAGGTCTACTTTTTATTCTGTGAGCTCTGTGCATGAGGGTAAGGGTTTTCTCTGCTCTTACTCGGTGCTGGATTCTCAGGACAGCATAAGTAGCTAGAAAACTTCAAGTACCAACTTGTCTGGGATGATGGATCCCGGGTCTGGGAAGTGGCTGACTGACTCAGGGGACAGCCTCAAGCAGCTGCTAGCTAGCTGTGCAACCTGAGAGCCCAGTGGCATCCCTGCTGTGGGCCTCAGCCACCTTCTCTTTTAACTGTGTCTCTTCTCATCAGCTCCTCCTTAGACAATGAGCTCCTTGCTGGCAGGAGTAGTGTCTTCGATATTCAGTAAGATTTGGTAAATGGTATTCATATGTCGAACACCAAGCCAGACATTCAGAGAATCAAAGGTAGTATTGATCCCAGGACGCAGAACAGTTTTGACGAAGCTGAGCCACTCACATAAACCTGTGCATTGAACAATTTGCACAATGAGGCAGAACAACCCTCTAATGATCAATGGTTAATTGTTAATTCCGATTGATTATAGCTTCCAATATTGTTCATATCCTTTTGCTGTGCTGCTGATTATGGGTTAGTCTAATGAAGTCACTTTTTTGGATTGCCGCTTTTATATATCTACAAAACCCATGAGAATATGCATTGTAGTTGACCAGGGAGAGTACCTGACCAACGTCCTTGGATGCTGGACCTTGTAATCTAGTGCCCAGCCCATGCTTCTGGCCAGGAAAGATGGGTTCAATACTTGAGTGACACACATTTCTCCAGTGACCAGCAGTGGCCTGAGACCTCCCTGCTGGCCTGTCCACTGGACATTGGAAGACACTGCCATCCCGCTGCCTTCCCACTCTCCTTTGACATTGGGCAACCTTGCGTTTGAGTCTGCCCGTCTTCTCAGCCTTTCCTCAGTTCCTGCCCCATGAATCCTGGGGTTTTACCTAGTGAGACCCTTGCCAGCCCACTCTCATGGCTTCATCCAGTTTGAGGACCTGGACCATGGTACCCTCCTTCTCAGCTCCCCAACTCTAGATTTGGTTCCCTGTAACTGTCACTCACCAGGGGTGATGGTCGTAACAAATGAATCAGATGGCATTTCCCTCTCCTCAAAGTTCCTTGCTAGACACCCATCAGTCACAAATGAAATTCAACATGCTTATGTATATATGAGCCTTAACCGCTCTAGGTTTCCCAGGCCCCTCGGCAGCCATGACCATAGGTAGCTTTATATTTTATTCTTTTCCAGCTGTAGGTCCCAAAAGGAAGCTGCTCCCTATGTTGCTTTAGTTTAGCACATCTCAGTGCCTGGAAAGCCACCTTCAACGGAGCCTACGCACACACACAAGCATACTCACATGTGCACATGCATGTGTGTAAGCATGTGTACTCTCTTTTCTGCAATCAAGACTTGGCCCCAGTGAGGGTTGCTCCAGGGAGCTTTCTGAACACTCCTTTGTCTGACTCACATTCTTGTACCTGGCAAAGGCTCCCTGTACAGAACTCTTAACAGCACAGCCACTGAAGCTCCTCTCTCTTACATAGACAGCATCCGTGCAGGGGACTCTGGTGACTGACCTGCCCAGTGCTTCTTTCCTCAGGGACCCTTCGCCAACCCCATCCACCAGATGACCACCATGAGCCATGGATGGTCTTTTCATTCACCACTCTCCCGCCTCGGCCCTAAGGCAGATTGGATTCAACAGCATTTGGGCCAGTCCAGATTCTCCCGTAGGGAGTAAAAGTCAGGCTGTGTTTTAGAAGCTGGGACTACAGAACCAGCTCTCAGCATTTGGCAAACAGAAGAAAACAGAATGGGCAGGCAGAACAGAGGAAGAAGGACAAAGAGGGCCTATTATGTTGGTCTTCCTTGCTGGGGTGGGACATACCAACATCTTTCTAAGATCCTGCTCTGTTCTGTTCAGCTGACTTGGAAGTGATAAGTTGTACATTTCCTCTCAGTGTCAAATGTGTCCCATGTTTAAGGGAGAATGAATGAATGGATGAATGAATGAATTAATTAATGAGCATGAAGATTGTAATTAAAGACAGTGATGTGAGATCCAGCACCGATAGACAAGGAAACTTAGGCTGAAAGACATTGGAAGACAGCTCTCTGTGACAGGACATTGACACTGACACTGAAAGGAAGCTGGGTGTGGTGTAATCCTGCCATTCTGGAAGCCTGGTGCAGAAAGATCATAAACAGGAGCAGCCCGGTCTGGCAGCTGAGCCATGTAGCAAGACCTTGCCTCACAATACAGAATAAGAGAAGCGCAGCACAGAGCCCTTGGACTCAATCTCCTGCACCAGAAGGAAAGGAGCCTAGGGTGAGAGTCCACCGCAAATGTAACCACCGCCATCCACACACGTGAGAGAACAGAATCTGCAGTTCAGCTAATCAGCAAATAGTAAGCACTGGCCCAGGCTGGATGTCCTTGAAGCAACCTTGCTGCTCGGAGTTGGGCCTCCCGGGCTGACCTGTGCATAGGTCTTTACAAAGAGGTCTGTTCTGCGTCTCTGGGACGCTTCTCACTTATCCCAGTGCCCAGGCCTTTGAGTCCAATGGCATGGCTTTTCTGGGCCAGGGGCCTTAGCAGCACAGAGAGTGGCGTGTCCCCTCCTAGGCCTTCGGTATGCCCCGTGATGATCCAACGTCCTCCCACGGAGAGACACAGTACAAGAGACACTGCTTGCAGAGGGACTGTGTGCAGAGTGCCCTCACAAAGCTGGCTCCTAACAGGTGCTCAGTGAAGAGCACTTACCATGCTTCAGCCTCAGTTTCCTCTAGGTAGGATGAAATACACAGGACACAATATTTTCCAAGGTGTTTTTCACTTCTACTTGAGTATGATTTTAAGCAGTCATAGCACAGTGGCGGGGCATAGCTTTGGGGCATTCTTGGTGTCACCCAATCAAACCTGTGCCAAAATCACAATCTGCCAGTGGAATAAACATCCTACGGGGACAAAAGGAGCAACATCAGGCATGGTGACAGTGATGGCAATGTTCTTTTGTGGAATTAATGGTCGTTAGCTGGTCTCCCAGGGTCCCCCGAGTACCTCCCGCTGCTAATTAGGAACAATGCAGCAAGAGGCGTCAGGGTCCTCAGGGCTCCTTCCTCACAATTTCTCACGACGCCTACTTCTTTGTGGTTGACGCTCCATCCCATTAGTGAAGGCTGCTCTCCTTATCTCTGACTGATGGAAATAAAGTAGGACAAAGACAGCCAGAGGAGCCAGCAAGCCTGGGTCCCCAGGCAATGCCTCCAGTGCCTTTCCTGAAATATGAAATCTCCCAGCAGAACCTAAACACTGGCTCAGAGCCCTGAATTCTGGCTGCCTCATTCTTTAGTTATTTAAGGTGAGCCTTTCTATGCACAAAATGGCACCAAACTTATCCAAAAACAATTAATGTGGGATTTAAAAAATGCTTTCATATATACGAGGTGAGATCAAAAGAAAAGGAGACCATTTGAAAGTTTTATTATAGCAAGAGGCACACTGACACTCAACACCCTCAGCATATTCTAGCTTGAGACACAGTACAGGGTCCTCCTTCATCTTGCTCACCAGATGTGGCCCAGTGTGGCTTCTGGCTCTTACCCAGTGTCAAAATGACCACAAAAAGGGAACGTTTTGGATTGGCTTAGGACCCCAAAGCAGCGTCAGCAGCACAGCTAAAGACCCTTATAGGAGAAGACTTCCAGGACTGCTTCAGACAGTGGCGAGAGCAATAGAATCAATGTGCTCCAGTATTTGGAGGAGGCTAAGGCAACGTGACTTTTATTATAAGACTTAAAAAAAAAAAAAAAAAATTAAACATTCACCGTAGTTTTCAATGATACCACACATAATTACAAAGTACACTGACGACACTGGTGTCTATTTGAGTTCCGAGAAGTGGACATTTCTGGGTTTTTTTGTTTTGTTTTGTTTTTTGTTTTCTTTTTATGTGTTTGTACAGGCTCTCGCTAGGCAGGTCTGACTCACTGAGATACTCCTGTTTTCAGCCTCCCCGGTTCTGGGACTATAGACATGTGCCACCATGCTGGAACTCGGTGGCCGGCTCAGCTGGTACGGCATGTGGTGCCAACGATGGAAACCCGGTTCCTGCGCTTGCCTGAGCAGGCCCTCAGCCCACTGAGCTATCTCGCTGGCCCAAGAAGGGGACATTTCTGATCACGGCTACACAACGTGTTATAGAACTTGACAAGGTCCATCCCATTTTCAGCTCAGTCTCTCCACCTCAAACTCTAGCTTCCTCCTTTCCTCCTGCAGCCCTCGGAAGCTGTGGTTCCAGCGGGCCTGACGCCTGAACCCAAGCAGGCGGTAACTTTACGTAGGCTGTTTTAGCTCCACGCTCCTCACTAAAGCTCCCCACTAAACATATCCCCCACTTTCACCTCCAGCCTTGTCCCAGGTGCCTTGTTGAGAGATGGGTCACCAAAGTGGTCTCTGGCTCCCTTGCAGTCCACACCTATAAGCAATGCTTGAAGACAGCAACAGACATCCAGAATCTTCCCTCACCTCCCTGCTTCCTGGGCTGAAGTGAAGCGCGCCGCATTCCTGCAGGGGATGGCTCCTCCCAGGACATCCCAGCTCACAGAGCAGAGGGAAGCGCCGGCCCCTGCGCCTCCAGGCCCAGGCCCTTGGCTGCCTCTGTGGCTCCCCTCCCTGGCCTACATCTGTGTAAATAGCCCTGCCTCTGCCTTCCCCTCAGCCTCTCCTTTGGAACCAGCCATCTGTTTCCTGCCGGGACCCTGGCTGAGACAGATGTTTACATAAATACTGTGAGACTAAAGGATTTAAATCAATCCCAGAATTATTTCCCTAGCGAATACAATATCTTATAGAGGGTCTCATTTGTAAACTTACAAAAGAATTTTATAAATGAATGGCTAAGAAATCCTTTTTCCCCCAGGAGGCTTTCAGGAAACCTAAAATCCCCTGGAATTCAACTCACCCGGATTTGGGGGTTGAAATCACCACTCAATATTATTTAGTAGCTGCAAATCCTCCCGGAACGCTAAGTGGGAATGTCACCACTGGATATCCAGAGCCCATTGGAATTTGGCTCTGTGTCATCTCACCCTGCAGTCCCTTCCCTCTGTCTACAGCCCTAGAACCTAGGCAGTGCACAGAGTCCTGCCCCTGCTCTGCTGCCTCCCTGGCTGAGAGACCCTGTTGCTTCTCCATAGGAGCCCGACTCATACCTTCTCCTAGTCTAGAGGAGTTTATCTGTTACAATTCCAGAAAAAAGTTATTGGAGTTCTCACAAGTAAATCCCAATCTACCACTTTCAATGAAACCCACTGCGACAATAAAGAGACAAAGACATATCCATAGTTGTGTGGAGCCAAGGGAGTCCTAGCTGCAGGTGGAACAAAGGCTGCCCGGAACAGGGTCCAACCCTGGTTTTATTAATTCACAAAGAAAGGAGTGATTTGGGGTTGGGAGACTGTGAGGATGGCAGGAAGTAGGTGAGGGCTGTGAGCTGGGTTAGGTAGGAGGCACAGTGGTTCCTCTGCGATACGTACAGAGATGATGGAGCAACAGGTAGCCTCTAAGTTTAGAGGGATCTGACTAACACAGGTGGAGGAAGTAGCCTGTGTTTTGGGTCAGCTGCCTCTGCTCTAAAGTCTGACCTTTACTGCCCTGGACTTCACTGCTGCTTTTTCAAAGCTCAGTCCCTGCCAAGAGCTCAGACAGAGGGGGAGAGAGAGAGAGAGACAGAGACAGAGACAGAGACAGAGACAGAGACAGAGACAGACAGAGATAGACAGAGACAGAGATACAGAGACAGACACAGAGAGACAGAGACACAGAGAGAGACAGAAAGACAGAGACACAGAGAGAGACAGAGACAGAGACAGACACAGAGACAGAGACAGACACAGAGGCAGAAAGACCGAGAGAGACAGAGACAGAGAGAGACAGAGACAGAAAGACAGAGAGAGAGACAGAGAAACAGAGAGAGAGACAGAGACAGAGAAACAGAGAGAGAGACAGAGACAGAAAGACAGAGAGACAGAGACAGAGACAGTCTCCTATTGCTAGGAAGACTGCAAAGTCCCAATCGGCAGGATGAGTCACCAAGCCAGTGACCCAGGAGGACCAATGATACAGGCCAAGTCTGAGGGTCTCAGAACCAGAAGTGATGATAATAAAGTACTTACCCATGGTCTCCAAGCTTGAGACTCAGGGAGTTTGGAAGTTTCAGTTCAAACACAGAACTGAGAAAACACTAATATCTCACCTCCAACAAATAGGCAGGCAGGCCCCGTCTCTGCTACCTGCGAGGGCCGGCGGTTTCATTCTTGTCAAGTCTCCCTCTCGTTAGATCATTGTGGGGAGAATCCTGACACAGCACATTTCTCTTTTCCTTTGAGTCTTACTTGATTTCATCAGTGCTTTGCAATTTTCAGCGTGCCACATATATATGGTATAAGTGTATGCTTAAACTTGTCTTTCATTTTACTTTAAAGTGAATAGAAATATTAAAATGATAGAGTTTCAAACAAAATGACAGGAAATCAATGGTTGTTAAATTGCACATTGCTGTCTTCAAGCTAGTTGCTCAGATTTGTTTAGATGAACACTTTTCATTTTCAAGCTGTTTGAGATTATATTTTTGATGTCCGAATATATAACAGGAAGACTTTTGAGTGCTGATTTTACCAATCTCATTCATTAGTCCTGGGAGATGGGCATAGCTGACCTGGGATTTTCTATGTAGAAAACTGTGTCATCTGCAAGTATAGATGGTTTTATTAAGTTCCAGTCTGAGTCCCCTTCATTTCTTTCCCTTGGCTACTGAGTTAGCAAGAAATTCTAAGATGATATTGAATAAGATTGTTGAGAGTGGGCCAGGGAGATAGCTCAGCAGCATAAGTTCCTGCCTGGCAAGTACAAGGTCCTGAGTTCGATCCATGATACAAAAAAAAAAAAAAATCAGTGAGAGTATATACCCTTGCCTTGTTCCCAGTCTTAGAGAGGACTCATTGAGTCTTTCACTGTTAAATTTGATGCAAACTATAATTTTTGTATATATATTTTATCAGATGAGAAAGTTCTTTTCCATCTGTTTGTGAAAAATGCTTTTATGAATAGTTCCTGAATTTTTTTTTCACATTTTACTGTTTTTTAATTGATATGTGACTTTTTGGTGGATTACACCGATGGGTTTTGAATGGTGAGCTGGCATTATGTTCCTAAGAAAAACTCCACTAGATTATATTGCAGACATCTCTTTTAATACATTACTGGATCTGATTTGATAATTGTAATGCCTGTATTCATGAATGACAACAATTTATAGTTTTCTTTCATATATACTATCTTTATTTGCTTTCATACCAAGTTAATCTTACCCTCATAAAAAAGGAGTTGGCAAGAAAGCATCCTCTCTTCTCTATTTTCTGATACAGATTGTGTCGAATTTGTGGGTTTTCTTCTTTAAATAAAATCTGGTGCTGGAGATTTCTTTTTCAGGAGACTTTACACTCTAAGTTCAATCTCTTTAACAATGTGAAGATCTGGTTAAATCTTATATCTTGGGAGTTTGTGATATTTTGAGGAATTAGTCCATTTCCTCTAAAATGTGGTGTTACCGAGCTTAGAATTGCTGATAATTTGCTCTTATTTTCTTAATAACAGAAAAATTCTCTTTCATTCTTGATATTAATTTATATTTCTCTGTTCTTTGTCAGTTGGTCTGAATTCACAGTAATTGATGTTTCCTCTGTCTTTTTGACGTTTCTCATTTTTGGCGTGGTGGCACTGTCACCTGCAGTTATTCTTAATGTACATGTAAGACAACCCATGCACACTTCAGGTGAGTTTTTTGTAGGTTAAAACAAAGCAAAGTAAAAAAAAAAAAAAAAAAAAAAAAAAAAAAAAAAAAAAAAAAAAAAAAAGATGTTGGACAGAAGGATTTCCTCTGTATTCACACAGAGCAAATAGCACATTCTTCCATAGCATAAAGCCCTAGCTTGCAACTATATCATCTTGCAGCATCTTGATGAGCTAGATGGGATCACAGGGACTTGCTCTTTTTGACTATGAGACAGACTTAAGATCTAGAGCCAGGCCAGATAACCTCTTCTGCCTTTCTTCCTCTAAGTCCACATGACTAAACTTTTGATCACCTATCTATTCTGTCATTCTAACACCAGGAGAGAGTCAACTTAAGAAAATAGTAGCAAAACATTGAAGGAAGTAAAGAGTATTTGTTCTTCTGCTAATGAGGAGATCAAACTATTTGTCTTGGGGCATGGTGGGGCAGGAAGAGAATGAACTTAGAAAGAGGGAAATCTTTCCCAGGATCCAATGATTCCTAAACAGGAACTTCCTTTTCTTCCTCAAACTTAACAAAAAGAGGGGAGAAATACAAAGCGTGGAGAATAAGAGAAGGAGAACCTGTACCTGTAGCTTGTGCAGGTGAAGGGCTTTGTTTCTGGTGCATGAATGTGAGGACTCTGCAGGGGTGGGGTTGGGGTGGAAGGCAGGAGTGATGAACTCCCCCTCAGAGCCAGCAGTGGGTGCTGCTGCTCATAGTCAGGTAGATCCAGCTCAGGGAGCCTCAGTATCCACAAAATATTGTTCCAGTATTCCCTGCAGGGCTAAACTCCCAGGATGCTCAAGTCACTTATAGAAAGGGACATAATATTTGTACATAACCTACGCACTTCTTCCCCATCTTAGATTATCTATCTCTACATTACTTAAAATATTTAATACTACAATGTAAATGTTATATAATTATACTGCATTGTTTATATAATAACAAGGGAGGGAAAATATTCATGTTCAGCATATATATATATATATATATATATATATATATATATATATATATATTCTAACTGCAGTTTGTTAAATCCTGGAATGTGGCACCTAAAGACCTTGAGAGTTAAGTAGATTGCATTTCATTACTGCGGTAGGTAGGAGGAGGTTGTAGCGGAAAAAAAATTAGGGGACCAAGCTTCTTCCAACCATTACTTTAGAATTTCCCAAGGCTGAAGAGCATCTGCAGCCTCTGTATGTCCCCCGCCCCCTCCTGCCAAGAGTGATTGCAATCCGAGCTATTCCACAGAATAAGGGTAGAAGAACCCTGGGTAACAGAATTCTCCACATAATTAAAAATTGAGCCTCTTCAGCTAAAGAACAATCAGCTGAAAATACTTTGGGGGCTCCCAGTGGGTTAGACCATCTGTTAAGCAGACTTTCTGGTCACTGAGCTTATAAATACTGATTTCTAGACAATGTCAAAATCTTCAGAAATCATCAGCACAGCCTAGATCAAGGCCCTGAGTCTTGGACCCTGAACAAACCCATCCTCATCCATCTCTCATTGTGTGCCAACCCTAAACTGACGCACCCAACCCAACCACAAACGGCTCAGTAAGCTCCTAGATCCTATTGGTCATAACAGATGTCCTAAGATTATCCACAGAATCCAAAAGCATGGTCTTAAATCACTTTCCATCTTAAACTTGAGTATTTCTGAAGGGGAGAAATTAAGCTAAAAATGAAGTCTTAGAAAGCATCCCTACAGTGCCCTTTTCAAAGACTTAATCAAGATTTATTAAGTTTTAATTACATATGAAGCATACCGCCAGATACCCTGATGAATACAAAACAAGAAACTGACTTGGTCAACCTTGAGAGTGTTTGCTATGGTTCAAAGACAATTAGATTTAGGACCAGAGCTGAAGTCCAGATCTCACTTATTTGCCATATGATCAGACTCTAAATTTGTGGGCAAGTTATTTAAAAAATCTAAGATTCAAAGAAAAATCTATGTGACCATAGCAGCAATTCCTCACACTGGTTTGTGAAGAATAAAATTACTTGGGTCAGAGTTATTTGCTCAATCTTGGTAAATGGCGGGTGTTTAGTCAATGTCAGTCAGATGGTTAAATGATAAAGACTTACACTGATGAGCTTTCTTTCTGATAGGAAAATCATGAAAAATTAAATAAGACCCCCAAGAAAAGAACCTTAACTTAGGCGCTGGCAGGAATACAAACTGCATATTTGCAATTTGAGTAGATTAAAGTAAAATAGCGTCTATTGTAGAGTATATTCGTCCCAGAAACACTTTTGGGAATTTGGGGAAGGTGGGAAGCATTGACTGGGGCCTCAGAAGTGGGCATGGTTCCTTAACTCAGTGGAGCTAACAGAAGTAGAGAGAGACAGAGGCAAGAAGAATAATTATGAATAAAAAAGCAGTGAAGCAATCCAAGAAGGATGTGCACAGCACCCAGTATCTGTCTCCCTGCAAGCCCTTAGGTGCCATTTTCAGTGGAACCAAATGAAATTTAAACACTGGAAATTTAAACCCTACCAGGCTACTAGCTGCAACCTTCACTAAACCTGGCCCTCTTCATACCATAAATAACACACACTCCTGAAGGCCCAAGTGAGTCTTTCTTTCTGGTCCTCTCCAGTCCAACACGTCTTGAACTGGGCATTCTAGCCATCTCCATTCTTGTATCTCAACCTCTTCTCCTAAGGGCAGATGTTGTCCTCCTCTTCAAAATAAGTAAGGTCCGTAGCCCAAGTGAGTGGGCTGAGAAGTTGTGCCAGCCAGGTCACCTGGGAAAGGCATCCATTAACACACTAGGGACCATGGTTTAGTCATATGCATCTTTGCTTATGGCGAGAGTGGAAGGAAGCACGAGACCAATTCTCAAGAAATGCTCGTCTCCAAGCTACGGAATCTATGGCCTGGTAAAACAGAAGAATCCTCAGCAGGAGAAGACAAAGCAGAAAAGATAAGAGCATTTTCAAGAACATATTCCCTGTATGCTGTATCAGGTAGCACACTAGAACTAGAGACTGTGTGGGCCATACCTTTGACTTTGGGAGGGTGGTAAGCATGCTCTTCATTTATGGACAGTGAAACATACTGTACCCAAAGGAATGAGACAGCTTGAAGTCCACGAAGGTGGCAATGGTGAAGTCAGAATTTGAATCTACCCTCCTGCCCTGACAGTGTTGAATGCCGAGGCAGAGTAAGTGGTCTGAGAAGAAGCTAGGTTACATAGTCAAACCCCTCTCAAGCCTGTGTCCATGAAAGCTGGAGCAGTGATTTGCAAGATATGAAGGGCAAATAAATAAATGAAAATGATGTGCAAATGGAAATGCAGAGCGGTGTGCAGGAGAAGAATTTGATACACACAAGAGGTTTGGTGAAGGGGTTGCGTGATATCATTACTTAACGTTATTATAGTTCATTATTGATGCTTCACAGTCCTAAATTTTATATTTATTTGTAGCTTTTTTTAAAACGCAGTTTCTTTTTGATATGAAAGTCATGCTGACAAAACAAGATTGACTAAAGTTTCTAATTATCTGTCATCACAGCATGACCAGCCGCAAATGAAATGCATTTTCTTGTTTCTTCCAGCAAAAATAGAGAGCTCACTTATGCAAAATACAAAGCTCTTCTGATTTACTCTAGGCTCAGTTAAAAAAAAAAAAAACCTCTGCATAGCAAGCCGGTAAAGTGGGTGGGTGACGTCACACAGCCCCAAGCAATGCTGGTTTCCTATTGAAAACACAACCAGCCAGGGACAGAAAAAAGGACTCCAGAATAAGTCTCCAGTGCAGACTTCCCAGAGAATAATTATTTTTCTGCCTTTGATTTTGGTTCCAGACATCAGTGAGTTTTATCTACCATTTGCATGCCAACCAGTAAACAATCTTACTTGAAATTCTATGGAAACAGATTGCGTACAGCAACAGTAGCTGCTCTAAGAAGTCCTTCCATTAACAGTGACTTAGCCCAAAGAAAACATATTTCTTATTCAAGTCCCAGGCCCCTCAAGGTGTTCTCTGTCGGTGAGCAGTCTTCCAGGAGGTGCTTCAGGGAGCCAAGTTCCTTCCATCCTGGGGTTGCCCCATCCTTTCAGGCCTCAGAGGTTTCTCAGTCCAGTGAGTGGATGAGGTGACAGAGGATGGAGAAAGTCCCAGCACCTTTTAACCTCCCTACTCTGGAAATGTCTCTTTACTTACAGCTCCTTGCCAAGCATCAGCCACTTTAATGCAGGGTAGACATGGGTGGGTGCTTGGTGATTTTGCCACTGATATTTCCTTTAGCCGCCAGCACCCACCTGCACCTGTCCCACAGGTGCAGCATACTTACTTCCTCATCCGAAGGGCCATCTTGGAGTCTCCCTCAGTACCACATCCAGGTAAAGTTCAGGAACTCAGAACAAAACCTAGTAATTCCCTGCTTTTATGATGCACATCATAACATGGCAGGTTATGCAATTTTTAAAGAACTTACCTTCTTTCCATGTACCTAATATGTACAGTGATGATAAAGCAGAGACTACAGAACCATTAAAAAAAAAAAAAAGCAATAACAAAAACAATTCTCTCTGCAGAAGGGAAATCCAGCACACACCAGTAGCATCCTGTTTCACTCCTTCCAGCAGAGCTGCAGTCTGAGAGGCCCTCAGCCTGCCTTCCGACTTACCGTAGACAGCATTTTAAATTGGCAGGTTCATGGCCGGCGAGATAGCTCAGCGGACTAAGTGCCTGCTTTGGCAAGTGCAGAGACCATGCTGAGCTGGTGTGGTGGTGCATGCTTGTAATCCCAGCACTGGGGAGGCTGAAAACAGGGAGAGGATTATGAACCTGAGCTGCGTAGTGAGATCCTGTACCAAATACATAAAAATGAAAAAAGATTAAATTGTCAGGTTATAATCATCTACACTTATGGGGGAGATGAGATGCTATGACATGTCTGTGCAGCATGCAGATTGAATCAACCTTATTAACACATCCATCACTTCAAACACTTCACTTTTATTCCTCCAATTTAGTTGCAACTTTAAAGTGGCCTTAAACCATCAGCTCTCCCTTCCCCCAACCCTCATCTCTGGTAACCACCGCTCTATGCTACACTTCTGTAAGTGTGATTATTTTAAGTTTCCCATACAAGTGAGAACCTGTGGTATTTGTCTGGCTGTGCTTGGCTTAACTCATATTGTCTTCTTGGTTCAGCTGTGTCAGAGGACACTGTGTCACTGTTTGTATCTAGTTGTCCCCCCAAAGTCTCACATAGTCATGCGGAAGGACTTCTAGAGTTGGTGATTAACTCATGATCCATTGGGATTATGGGTGATCCAAGGCTGGGATCATGGGTTTTAGTACTGCTGAGATTATGGGTGCGTGTACTTCCCCCAGCCTGGGACAGAGAGCCTGAATGTAATATAAGCGAGAAAGAGCGACAGGCCTCCTCTCAGTTGCCATTGCTGTTGCTGCTCCTCCCTTGGCTCCTCTTGCTCGTCGCTGTCACCATGAACTGCTGCTCTCTACCCTGTGCCACTCTGCCTCGGAGCCAGATGAGCATGGACTGAAACCTTCAGTAACTGTGAGCTGAATAAACCTTTCCTTCCTTCACCTTGGGTGTCAGGTATTTGTCCAGCAATGAGAGAAAAGTAACTAAGACACACTGCTTTGGTCATTTTTATGTCAATTTGTTTTTCATTTATTTGTTTGTTTGTTTTGTCTACTACATAAGCTGAGCTCTCACCTTTTCAGTCTTTTACCTCAGGATCTTCCATGCTTCCCAACCAGCCATTAAATCATGTCACATAAGTTTCTTGGGCTTCTTTTGATGGCAGTGCCCTTCATGGTGGTGGAGCTAAAGAGGGAGGATTCCACAGAGGAAAGCCGCCACTCTTGAAGCAGAGTTCTTCAAATGTCCCAAATGGATATTAAAAGAAAATCATTCTAGAGAGGTTCCATGGGTTTGGCAGGCTAACCTGAAAGATTTCTAAAGAGTGGTTTTATGAAATTCCTAGAAATGAGAAGGTTAAGAAATATCTTTCTTCTAAACTATGGTTTGCTGGGCCCGGCGGGATGGCTCAGTGGTCTAAAGCGCCTGCTTGGGGAAGCTTGGGTGGCTTCAGGGACTGTGGTTCGATCCCCGGCACCACATGTTGCGCCAGCCCTGACCTCGGGGCGGGCTGAGCCGGCCATAAAAATGAGTGAATACACAAACAAAGGTTCTGAAACAAGAAAAAAAATAATAAATAAAATAAAATAAAAACTATGGTTTTCTAATTTTCTATGTACTCAACAATTGATTGTAAACAAAAATAATCAATTTGGTAGCAAATTTCCCAGGCTAAATATGTTTATAACTTCTATTCAAAGTAGTCTCATAGAGCCCATGTTTGTATGCAAATTGAATTCCTCTTTACAAACCATGTTCAGAGCCTATGAGAATTTCTTTTGACTTCTTTATTGTGATATTCTTTGTGGCTACCCGTTTCTAAAAGCTTCACTTATTTGCAAAGGTATCCATTACAGAGCATGATGATCAAAAGTATGGAGCACTGTGAATAGTGCAGCAGTAAACAATGAAGTGTAAGTGTCTCTGAAATAATGATTTCCTGTCCTTGGGAACACAATCCAGAAATGGGAATTGCTGGAGCGTATGGTCATCTTTTGGGGGAAATTCCATATTGGTTACCATAATATTTACACTTCTCTTATGTTCCCACCAATGGTATTTTTTAAGAGTTGCTCTTTCTTCACATCCTTGCCGGCATTTGTTATTTTTTGTCTTTTTGATAATAGCCATTCTAGCCTCTAGGTAGCAATACCTCGTTGTGGTATTGATTTGCATTTTCCTGATGATCAGGGAAGGGGAATATTTTTCTCATGTGCTTTTTGGCTAAGCGTATGCTTTGATGATTGTCTATCCACAACATTGGCCCTTTTTTCTGCCCAATTTTAAAGTTGGTATTTTTGCTGTTCGGTCAAAAAAAAATTTTAATGGGATGTATTTCATCAGGGACATATATTTAATCTATGCATGACAAGACACAGGTAGATTTTTGGAAAAATAAGCACCTTTAGGTGGGCATTTGGGGATAAATATATTTATTATTTATTTTGTATTGTATTTTGAAAGGGGTTTGAAAAATTATGTAACGTAGGCATCTGATTTGGGGAAGATAGCCTTGCCTATGAATACTAAGTTCTGGGCCACCATCCCGTACAATTTTGTCTTCTTCTTCTCCTGCTTCTGTCTCCCACGCACCCCAACCTATCTATCTTTTCTTTCCTTTTCATTCTTTAAAAGAGAATAAAAAACAGTATAAATAAATAAATAGAAGTGATATAAAATTTCACTAAATAAGATGATAGGAATTTAATAGTGGTTGTTATTTTGCATACTGTTGTCTTTAAATTAATTGTTCAGATGACCAGATGTAAGCATGAGAAAAAGGTCAAAAAAGCTTAAAAAGAAGAAAAAAGTTTAAACATTAACGGCTCCTTTCAATAGATGAGTGGTACAACTATCCAAACTAACATATAGATAGATAGATAGATAGATAGATAGATAGATAGATAGACAGACAGACAGAGATAGAGATTTCCCATTCCTTCTTTCTTTTCTCCTTTCCTTCAATGGATGCACCTAGAGACCATATTCATAAGTTAAATAAATCGGATCCAAATGTGTAACCATCATCATGGAACACTGAATTACATATATAACTACTTTCTCTTAGTTCAATGAGGAGAAATTTTTTTGTACCAATAATGATTAGAAAAGTTATCATGTCTACATCCTGTGCTCTGTATAACTACTAGGAGGACAACAATATGCATTATATCAAATACTGGAAACGTACTACTAACATGTTTTGAAACTGTCACATTGTTATTTCTTATTAAATGCAATAAAAAAGAAAAAAACAAACAAACACCATATTGCCCCCTAGTATAAGAAACCAAAAGAGCAAATCAAATCCGAAAAGTACAATTGATACTGTGAAAGAGACAGAAACCTCAGTCTATTTTTATTTAGTCATTAATAGTCTTCACCTAGGGCTTATCGTTCCCACAGGTGTCTTCCTAGTTTTCTACCCTTATATATTTATCAATGCTGGAGCCCTAAAGAAATGATGCACTATGTCCCATCCTGGTGTAACTCTCTCTTTAGGCACTTCACATTTGTAGGACTTACCTAGTCTGATACATATAAGCTCTAGTTCATCCACTTTTCACTTTCCTGGTGTGACCCACTGTACTAATATATTACAATTGATTTATCTATTCACCCACTGTTGGAGATTCATTTTGTTTCTAATTTGTCACAACTACTACCACATCTGCTATGAATCTGCTCTGGCATTTGTTCTCACAGTGCTAATGATGGGACCTGTGGTCTCAGCCTTCTAGACAAGCCCTCTTCCCCTAAGTTACTCCCCAGCCCCTGCAATGACTGCGTTTGTATATGCTTCTTTATGCTAGCCACATAGCTTAAGAGTTTCATGTGTCCTGAGGGCTAAGAACTAATGTCAAGGGTGACAGTCCTCAAAAGGTGTTCCCTGGACCAACAGTGTTCATAGAGGCTGTAAACCTTTTACAATTACACATTTCAAAGCCAGTCAAGACTGACTAAATCAGAGTTTGGAGTGAAGGAGATGATCTATGTTTTTAAAAGTTTGCTACATTTTTCTCTGGTACTGAGAATTGAATCTAGCACCTCTGCACTGAGCTATATCCTCAGACTATTTATTTATTCATTTATTTTGGAGATAGGGTCTCAGTATGTCACTAAGCTGCCCGGGGATGGGCTTGAAATTCAGATCCTCCCTCTTCAGCCTCGAAAGCTTTTCAGTTTTTGACACAATTGTGATGGTCACCAGTGTTCTAGCTAGCACGTTTCCCCTGTCTTATGACCCATATCAAAATTTCCAAAATGTTTGCACATCAGGCACAACACAAACTGAATGTGGAAGTTCCCACCAACTGCTTGAAAGCACTATAAATGTCTTAGTGAAACAGACTAAGGTGCAGGAAAGTGCTTTAAAGACCATAAAACATAGCACAAATTAGTAATAATGAATGTGGCAAATTTGTTTTTCGATAGGGCTGTGTTTACTTTGAAAGTCACAATTCATCTATCCAAAGACAACAGCCAGAGAACATAGAAACAGAAGCATAAAGTCATAAAGTGATAAAAATATTTCAAAGGCATCAAAGCATTAAATATATTTCTGAATGGGTTTCTGTATCATTATCCATATGGCATGGAATCATTTTCTTTTGTCTTTCAGTGTGTGCTTGTGCTTACATTTTGGCTGTCTGGACTAGTTAAAATTCCAAGCTCTTGAAGCAAACAAACTCAGAGTCATATGCTAGGCTTTGTTGGTAAAGCAGAGCAGCTCTCTGGAATATGACCGAGTAATGAGCAGCATGGAATGAGAACTGTTCCTCCATCAGGCCCCGGGGGAAGTAAACCAACCTTGGTCATAGCAAAAGGTCAACAAGCCAGGCATAGTCCAAGGCCAAGGAGCTTTGCAATTTCTTTCCATGATTCAGGAAAATACTTGATGCTGTGAGTCTTCCATAGAATCAAAGGGTCCCAGTGGGTGAATAAATAAGCACAACTTCAGATCTTATAACAAAAGATTCATAGACAGATCCCAAAAATCACCAGTGATTTTCATCTGGAGCATGGTCTGACCTAAGGGCAGGGAGGAAACTAACTCCATTTTTGCCGCAGAACTAGAGTGGCTAAAAAGACTGAGGATGGACTGAGGAAGTCCAAGTCCAGGAAAGTGGAAAGAAAAAGATCAAGCTCAGGAATTCTATTAGCAAAGGAGGACTGGTAGGACTCGGGGGCCAAGCAGAACCAGAAAGGTCACCCTGGTGCATCATTGTAAGGATCAAGGATTCCCAGAGCACCCGCCACAGGTGAAGAAAGCAAGTGTCCTTGCTTTCAATGAGGTAAGGCTCCAAAACATGTTGAAAAGAAGGAACATACAGGACATTGTTGACAGCAGACTTAAAGAAGCCAGGGAGATGGACAGGGGAAAGAGAGCAGACCCAAGGGAGAAGAAGAAGCAAGTCAGATATTGGGTCTGCCCGCTCCGGCTCCCTTTTCTTAAGGGGTCGTTAGCTAAGAGACCGAGGAGTTCTGCAATCCAGGTGGGCATCGCCAGGAGGTGTGTGCTACCCTAAGTCTCCTCCAGAAGGTGCATTAGTCAGACCCAGGAGAACACCTTAGACCAGGGTAGTGGGTCATCTCACAAGGTGGCTGGAGCAAAGGTTGAAGCCAAAATAAGAGGAGAGATCCGAAAGGGGAGTGAGTCAAAAGCACTCAGGGATCTAAGAGTGAGCAGTCCAAAAACCAAGATGGAAATGCTGGGGATAAGCTCAGGCCACCCAAAGCAGTGTCCTCAAAGTGAGAGCTGAGATCACTGAAGGGAGCCAGAGAGGAAGGAGGACACCCCAGAGTCACAAGCAATCAAAACGGAAGGAAGGAATGGGCTTCGTGATAAAAATCCTGAACTTAGTGAAAGGAAGAGAATAAAGAGTTCTTATAAGTCTTTCTGCCCTCTAGACAGGCTCAGGCTCTCAAGTAATCCAGACAGATATTGGACCTAGAAAACTGGATACTGCTGAGAAATTTGACACGACTGAAATGCCAGACCTTCTTTCACTGCGTCCTGAATAAACAAAGGTCTAACTCACAAAGCAGGCTCTCCTTCATCTGCAAGTCTAATTTATGCAAAACCACCAGTGGCCAGAGGTAGGATTTTATTACCCAACCTTCAAGCACTTTCCACTGTGAGGACACCAGAATCTATGGGCTGCTCTGTGTTGATTGAACTTAATTGAACTCACATAGGAAACCAAACTTACCTTGAGAACTTTCTGAGCTCCAGGTCATGTGCTTGGCCCCCAAGGAGAACAAAGGTGGGTTAGACCTGGCTCGCTGGGCTGAAAGAGCCAGCCACTGACAAGTGTACCAATAAATCACCCCTGACTCATGTGGTTGATCTTGCAAACATTTAAGTCAAGGTTAGGGTCCTCTCCTTTCCTCTCCCATCCATACCTAAACACGTATATAAAAGTTTCATCAAAATGATATAGAGACACTTAAAAGCAGGGCAATTGCAAAAGGAATGTTTACTACTACCATGGAGATTTAGTATAATCCTATTTGTTTAAGAAAAAAACTGATCATTATATTGGGTACATTGTAGACCAGATTTAATGAAGTACTAAATAAATACTTACACAACTGCATTTTCATCCCAGAGAATCTGCTATGGTATATATTGAATCTATACATAACAAGACACAGGTAGATTTTTGGACAAATAGGCACCCTTAGGTGGGCATTTGGGAATAAATAAATTCATTATTTATTGTATTTTGAGATGGATTTGAAAAATGATATAACATATGCATTTCATTTGAGGAAGATAGCCTCGTACATGAATGCCAAAAAAAGTGAACACGTTCTATTATTTGATTTAAACAAAGAGATGCAGTTTTGTCAGTTCACAACATTTTCTTTAGTGCAGCTCTCTAAAATTACACTGAAATTAATCAACTGTAGGCTTCTCCTCGATTAAATCAAATGAGTCTCTAAACTGGTGCCAATATATTTCCCACACACATTGCATAAGGGGTTTCCTAGAGCTAAGATAAGAAACTGCTAAGACCCCGATGCACTGTGTGTGTCTAGAACCAGAAGGTGAGGAGCGATTCCACGACTTCCACTATCACTTCACTCAAATAAGTACATTTGAAACCATGTAGCAATGAAGAATACCGCTGCACTGCATTTCTGTGCTTTCAAACTCTAAATTGACCTTGCTCTTGGTCTTCCTCATTCTGAACAGCAGTGCATCTTGTGAGGCATGGTTGGAAAATATCGTTAGTGTTTGAATTTTTTAAATTGTTACAATAAAAGACACGTTGCTGTAAATCCTCCTCGAAGTACTCTCCCTTGCTTCTCTGACACTGATCCCATCACTCCTGCCACTTTCCAAAGCAGTTCTGGGAGTCTTCTTTCATCGGTGTCTTTCTGTGCAAGGCCAGTCCTTGGAATCAGTTCAGAATGTTTACCTTTCACAATCATTTTCCCTTCAAGGAAAACCTGGAAGTTACTCAGCCCTAGACCCCGTTGACAAGGTGAATGAGAGCTCGCCACCACAGCTTTCTGAGTAAGCCTTTTCACTGGATGGCCTTGGCAGCAGCATTGCACATTTACCCCACCTTATGCAACAGGATTTCCAGAGCTACTTTGGAAAATGACATGAAGAATGAGATAAGTGTGCTGAAAGTGCGGGAGAGTGTTTTTAGGATGATTAATGGTGTTGTATCTTTTACTGTAATAGGTTTTTTCAAATTTTAAATGTGCACGATATTTTTCTCATCAACCTTGTCTGTGGAAAGAACCTGCATTGAACAAGTATGACTGGGCTCCGGGCAGCAGGAGCCAAAGCTAGGATGGTGTTATGGTTTATGTCTAGTTGCCCCCCCCCCAAGCCTCATGTAGTCATTGGGCGGGGACTTGTAGAGTTTGAGACTTGATCCATGACCCCTGGGATTATGGGCTTTAGTACTGATAGGATTATGAGTTGAAGTACTTCTGGGATTATGGGTGTAGCCTAAGGCCGGGGCTAAGGCGGAGAGCCTGCCTGTAATACAAAGAGAGACAGAGAGACAGGCTTGAGCTGTTGCTGTTGCTCTGCTCCCGTGTTTGGTTGACTACCTCTGCCACCATTTTGTTGCTGTTCCACCGCCATGAACTGGATGCTGTCTGCTCTGTTCCTCTCAGCCTTGGCCAGCTGAATATGGACTGAAACCTCCACAAAATGTGAGCTAAATAAACCTTTCCTTCCTTCATTTTGAGTGTCGGGTATTTGTCCCAGCAATGAGTAAGATGTAACTAAGACAGAGGGGCACAGATTTGTTTCCTGAAGCTGCTGTAACAAGTCGCCACAAGCTCATCACTGAAAAGAGCAGAAATTTGTTCTCTCCCAGTTCTGGAGAAGTCCACAATCAGTGTCATTGAGCCCAAGGAGGTTCAGGGACTCTAAGAGAGGACCACGCCTCCCCTTTCCCAGCTTCGGATCACTGCCTACACTCCTTGGCCCACTCTGCATTATGCCAATCTGCCTCGTCTTCAGCACGTCTTTTCCTCTGACTGTGTTCAATCTCCCTCTGCCTCTTCCTTGTGAGGACACTTAGCTTGCCTTGGAGGCCTAGGGAGGGATTAAGGCTGTGTAGGTCAGTGGTAGAGCTCTTGTCTAGTACATGTGAGTTCAACCCCTAGTACCGCAGGATAAATGAGGAACAATAGATTTTTTGAGATACTCCAGCATCATGCTACTATCTCAACACCTTTAATGTAACAGTATCTTCAAAGTTCCAGTTTCTGAGCAAAGTAAGGACTCTGGTTGCCAGTGGTGACAATCTGCTATCTGTGGAGATCCATTATTTTCCCTGCCTCGACAGACTTCCCCATGAGATTAGCCTGATGTTGGGATTTCACCAACAATTAGACCTGCATCTTTCCCTTTTTTCACCCTGATTCTCCTTAGAACAGATCCTCAGTCCGTTACTTTTATGTCTTTAAGAACATTTTTTAGGTAACCTCACCTAAGACAGTCTCCCAGAAAGGGAAGATGATAAATTCCTGCATTTAGTTTGAGACCAGCCTGGGCTACCAAAGTGGGCTCAAGGCCAGCCTGAACTGCATAGCGAGATCCTGTCTCAAAAAAAGACAAAAAAAAAAAAAAAAAGAAGAATACAAAGGAGGGGACACCCACTTGGGACCCGCCTCCTGTCCCTCTCTTGGACAGGAGCTTTCTTTCCCTCAATAAATATGTTCTGCTCATTAAAATAATAATAATAATAATAATAATAATAATAATAATAATAATAATAATACAAAGGGCCAGTGAGATAGCTCAGCAGACTAAGCAATGCTTAGGCAAGCTCAGTTTGATCCCCAATACTCATGTCATACTGGACCTACCCTTGGGACATACTGAGCCAATCACTAAGTTCAGGCATGGTAGCGCATACCTGCAATCCCAGTACTGGGGATGCTGAAGACAGGAGGATCACTATGAATCCAAGCTGCACAGTGAAGCCCTGTGCCAAATACATTTTTTTTTAAAAAGTGATAAAAAAAAAAAAAAACATTAGAAATGATGTAAGACTTTACTAAACGAAGTAATAGGATTTCAATAATGGTTGCTGTATTACATGATGCTATCTTCAAATTAGTTGTTCAGCTTGCTGGATATAAACATGTAAGATTGGTTTAAAGAAAAGCAAAACAATAACAAAGACGTTGTAAGAAATCAGAAGAGGGGAAAAATCAGAAAATAAAAGTTTTAAACACTAACCGTCTATTTTATTTTAAGCCACCTAATTTGAATTCGTTATGGCACAAATTTCAAACTAATATAATTAAAACTTTATTTAGTCCATAGAGTTTATTATTTTCTGTGTTGTTTGCAGGAAGCCTCAGAGAACTAAAACTTCTCAGGCAGTTTCTGACCTGGTGGGTCTGTATGAAGCATTGGGAGACCCTGGTCACTCAGCTGAAGGAGGCTGCAGACAGGAGCATTTAGGAGGGAAGTGATTGAAACCTAGAGGAAGCCACAGCCACAGTTGGTCGTCTCCTCCTTCAAGCTGCAGGTGTTTAGTGTTTCCTACCAGCAATAGGGAAGCCGATTTGAACACCATCCATCAGCTATAGGAGAGCTGGATTCCAACTCAGAGATTTTAATCTGTCTGCTTTCCTGACTATAGGAAGCCTAGCAATCCGGGATTCAGCTTTGTGATCCTCTCAGCATCGGGACACTATTTCTGTTATCCCTGACTCATGATCTAGTACTTGTTTTACTAGAGCCTGTGCCTAGCTGGGCTTCTATTATCTTTCACATTATTTTATCTCAGGGGCTGAAACAAGTTAGACTGGTATCTGTACTAGTTTTCAACAGCTGTTGTAACAAAATGCCATGCATTGGTAGTTTAATGACAAAATCTTACCATTTTACAGCTCTGCAAGTTAAAACCCAAGAGCAAGGGACGGGTGGGGTTGGATCCCTCTGTAGGCCATGAGAAAGAATGGGTTCCATGTCTGCCCCTTAGCTTCCGCTGTTTTATTTCCATCTTTGGGGCTCTGTGGCTTGTATCTCTGGCTTTATCTACACCCAAATATCCCTAGTTTTATAAGGACCCCAGTTTATACTGCAGTGAGAGCGCACCCTACTCTGCTATGACTCCATGTTCACTAACTACATTTTCAAAAAGTTTATTCTTAGAGAAGTTCATATTGTTGAAGTACTTGGGGGCCAAAACTTCCACTTATAAGTTTTCAAGGGAGGCATGCCATGTGGAACAGTGCCTAAGGAATGATTACCCTTCTTATAGATTTCTCTGACACTCTATCTCAATTTATGTCAGTCTCCACCTCCTGGACACTCAACTATCCTCCTGGCTGAGAGCTCCCTGCTATGGGGTGCTGGGTACAGACAGACTATTTTCCCTGGTCTGCCATCAACTGACTTTGGCCTTATGGCTTGAGTACCTTGCTCTGACTATTGACCCAGAAATACTGCCTGCACTTAACAGCTATCAAGCTAGTACAGTGTAGTCATCCAATAAGTAGCCATTGAATATATTAACTGATTAATCATTATCCAACAGGTGGGATGCACTTCTAGATTCTGACCTAGCCAGGATGCCACAGGGAAGTGCACTTAAGCCCCACTCAGCTCCATCTACAGACATGACATGATCCGGCAGGAAAATATTGGATGAGTAACTAAGGAGCTATAATTCTATAACACCTGCCCTGCAAATCCAGGTTACACAATGCAGCAAGGGAAGAAAAGCACACAGATTTCTGCTAAGTCAGTAAAGAAGATAAGATCACTCCCAGGCTCCCACTGTCAGCAACTATTCCTGTTAAGAAAAATAGACCCTGTCTCTTCGTGGCTTCCAAGATTTAGCAGGTAAATGGGATAAAACTTCAAGGAGAAAGGCTTTGATGCAGGTATGCGATTCGGGGGAGTTTGGCTCCAATGTTGCCTGACGTGTGTGCCTACCTCACCCCTAATCCTGTCTTTTCTTCGCAGGAATGCATGCTCCCCATGTTTCATCTTCTCCTGTAGATATTTCTTCCATACCCCAGCCTCTGAGCCCTGTCTTCTGCGTGTAGCTTCAAGTCTACACTTTACATTTACTCTATTTATAGCTCATGGTAGTTCTGATCACCAAAAGTTGATGACTGGAGCCCTCCTCCAAGAACTCCTCCTAAAGCCTTTTCAAAGATTGTTTCCATATAACTACAATTTCTAGAGGCCTATTTTTCTGTGTGTGGTATGTATAGGACCTAAAGGATTTCTTACCCTGGTTTGTTTTGCTCTATAACACCTAGCTTTACTTAACAGGAGATTTAGGAAGTGCTCATGTCCTTCTATAAATAACATATCTAATACACTCGACTGGTTCCTTGCAAAGAGAAAAACCTACTTGAGGGACACTTAACCCTTATCTTTACAAGGGTAGAAGGCATAAAATATAGCATAGGGTAAACCATTTTGGGGTAGTAAGGAAGTGGTAGTATAAAGGAAGGCTAGAAGGTTCGAAGTGGAGCTATTTCTTTTTTTTCAAAACTCTTCCAAACCTAGCTAGTAAGTGCTTTACTCTTAACAAGATTGTTAGACATGGAAACAGGCTACCGCAGCCCAGCATGATAAGGGGTCTGCAGAGAACAGAGAACAGGTACCATTCTCATCTTTAGAAATACAGGAGGCAGAGGACCAGAAATGCCTGTCCAAGAGAAGCACTATCAAATCAGTCATAAAAATAGTAGGTATTCTGATGCTGCCATGATGTTTGCTTCTATCCAGAATAAACTTTTATTTATGTGATGGCAAATTTTGTGTTAACTTGGTGAGCTTCATGGTGCCCAAGTATTTAGTTGACCAGCTTTGATGTTGCTATGAAGGGTTCATTTCAGATATGTTTCACATGTACATCAGTGAAGCAGATTATCTTCTATACTGTGGATGGTCTTCATCCAGTCGGGTTTGTTAAAGACGTTAAAAGTAGAGCAGTATATCCTGAAGCAGAAGGAATTCTGCTGCAAGACCATCCTCTAGAAGTTATGCTCAATAGTGCAATGTTAGCTCTCTAGCCTACTGGCCTGCCCAAAAGATTCTCAGCTTTCTGACTCCACAATCACAAGAACAAAGTCCTCAAAATTTCAAGGTTATCAGTGGATGGATGGATGCATGGATGGATGGGTGGATGGATGCATGGATGGATGGGTGGATGGATGCATGGATGGGTGAATGGGTCAATGGATCGATGGATGAGTAGGTGGGTGTGTGGGTGGATAGACTGATGAATAGATTTTCTATTGCTTCTCGTTCTCTAGGGATCCTTGATTAGCATATTTTCTAAGTCATGGTTTTGTAGGATAAGCAAAATCTGACAGAGCTAATTCAGCAGTAACAGCAGCAAAAACTCCAAAAGGCATAGCAAGAGGCATGGAGAGGACCCACCACACCTGGCCTTCCCTGAGTGAAGCTACTTCTTGAGTGGTTTCAATAGTCCTCCCCTGAAAGAGCTAAGAAGCCCCTGGAGCAGATCTCTGGGGTGGAGGTGGGAGGGCCACTGAAATGTGTGGCTGACGACCAGCTCTCCAGAGGAAAGTGGATAAAAGAAATTGTACTTGGGATATTTTTCCCCTGAGGGACTGAATGAGCCACCAGGACCTAGAATTCTATTACACAAGAGCACCCAGGAAGGAGAAAGAAGTTACCCAAGGTATATGTGATGGAAGAAAAATCCACTACTACTAGGTGGTCTCTCTGAATTTTCATGTGTCGTCTCTGCTGTCCTCTCCCCGCAAATGGAATGTGAAACATAGTTCTGGAAGTCTGTGGGAGGCCTCATGATTCTCTTGCCACGCCTGTTCGTGCACGCCAAACTGCCCACTTGCTCAGTTAGGAACAAGCACCTCTGGACCTTTCTGGATTCTAGAGCTTGGTCTCAAAAAAGAAAAACAGTTCAAGGAAAAACTGGCCCCTGAACCTCAGGAGTGCCCCAGGATGCCTGAGAGTTGCTTGATATCTCCAAGAAGGGCTATAAAACCAAGTAAAGAGCTCCTTTTCAGAAAAGCTTCGCAAGAGTGAAATCCGAGTGGACTGAGACAAAAAGGAAAGTCTTTGAAAGTCACATTCTGAATAAAAGCTCCCATTTGGGTTTATGTGGTTAACGATGTGATAAAGGATGCATATTTAAGAAGAAAATAGTGGTATGTGGGGGAAGGACCAGGGCAGAGAGGAGAGCCACTTACCAGACCACGGAGCATGAGTCAAGAAGTTCTGGAAAACACATGGGGAGGCAAGTGAGCCTGGATCTTATTCAGCGCTGAGCTTATCCATGCCTCCTCACCCCACACGTGAAACTCCACAAGAGTGCACAGCACCCCTGTGTACCGATGCTCTCTGAACACGCTCCCTGGCCCTCTCTTCATATCCAATTCTGGTCACTCCTGTAAGCCAACCTTGCTGACCGTCTCTAGGCTCCAGGCTCATTGTGATGCTTGGCTTCAACCTCAGCAGCTCTTAATAAAAATTCTGCTTAATTGGCCTCAGTCTGACACGGAAATGGCCCTCCTGGCTCGATTCGGCCCCAAGGCCAAGCTCCCGTGCCCCTCCCCAAGGGTGAGTAGCAAGCTCTGGGACACAGCCAGTCCCAGCTGTTGCCTGACTTCTCCGCTCAACATTGCTTCCTGAGTCCCTGCCATCAACAGTTGTCACTGCAGCTCACAGTTTAAACGCTTATTATTTGCAGCTTTTAATAGAGATGCAAATCTAGATTATAAAAAACACTGGTAAAAATAGAATGTCTTTAGCTATAGAACAACACACACACACACACACACACACACACAATGGTTTGTGAAATGCCTGTTTGCAGAAGAAAGCTGCATCATGCAACCTGTGAATTATACTGTCCTCAGAAAGTGGAGCCACTTTTGTGTGACAGGGGACAGGGTCAGTAAATCAGAGCGCTACAAGCCTGTTGAGGAACTGTGCACTTGCAGGGTGAATTCAGTGGTCATTTCCACCTGTCACTAATTCTCCTTTGTGTGTGAGCAGCAGCTCTACTGACCAGGAAAGAGCTGGCTGGGCACAGCCTGTCTGTCCTCAAGTTCAGGTGCGCTTAGGGTACCTTACAGAGCATGACAAGGGTGGTCGTCGTCGTCTGAGCGGGTCACCCAATCTGATTAGAGTGCTGCTCGGCCCAACCTGTCCAGCTCTATTCTTTTTCTTTATTTTCCCCCTCTCCCTAAAGAATGGTGTGATTACTTTATGCCAAACCACTCAAGGATAATTCACACTGTCAGGCAACCCTGTGTTTGCCCATTACCCGACAGTTTGAGCTCACTTCATATTCCAGAGTGGCGGGATATAATGTAACGTGATTTGAAATACTGTAAAGCAATAACCAGAGTAACACAGTTTGACACCTCGAATCTCAGAGGAGACGCACACACTGGCTACACAGGATTCCCACTTCCCCAGTACCTGCTACTTGACGGTATTTGACTTTTTAAAGCATTATTGGATTTTAAATGTAATTAGAAGAGGGAGGTGTTGACAAAGAAAATTTCTCATGTTTGAGGAGAGCAGGTGGTGGCATATGACACCCCCCAACTGTGATTCCCCAGAGGGATACTCTGGGCCCTTGCATATAACATGGTAAGGTATTGCTGCTCCCCTCTGGGATCTGCAAAGTTCTTTGCATATCAAATTCATTCCATCAAATCACAGCTATGTACTGTGCACCTACTATGGGCACGTACTGTGAAAGGTTCTGGTGTATGATTTGTTTTTTGTTTGTTTGTTTTTCCAGGACTAGGGTTTGAACTTATGACCTTGCACTTGCCAGGCAGGCACTTGTGCCACAGAGCTATCTCCCTGGCGCCTTGTGCAAGGTTTTGGAGAAAATAGACAATATGGAAACTTACATAAAAGCTCACAGTGGGACCCACCACACCCATCAGAGTCGAGTATGTTTGGTCTAAGGCATGAAGAAAATTCTGGAATGAGTAGCAGCTTTGCTAGCGCAGTTGATTTGCTCATTTTTTCAGCGAGCCAACAGAAAGGGTGTGGGGCCAAGTGCAGAATGGCTTCTTTTAGCTCAGCCTCACAAAAACTGGAAAAGACAAGAAAACCTGCAGCCTCAGCATGGAAGCCTTGGTTCGGCACAGAAAACCGGTTCTAAGGGAGAGACTCAGCGCTTGAAGCCAGAACTGCTCCCACTGTTTCTTCTTCTCAGGCCCCGCTCTTCTTCCATTGCAAACACGAACACAAAGGCAGCCAGCTGCTGCACACACTTCTTCCTTCCTGTGTTGACGTCTGCCTCCACAGCCCCACTCCCCAGGCCATCACTCAACCCGCCAGCCCCACCCCCACCCCGCCCTTGGCCTTGGAGCTCCACCTGACACAGCGACCACTTTGTGTGTCGCCACAGAGCCCCTCGGCACAGGCCGCCTCTCCACTTTCCCTCGCACCTCTCAGACTGATGGCTCTTGACTTCCTTCGTGAGTTCTTCATGGCACTGTTTTCTGAAGTCTCTGCTAGGTTCTTGTCTCCTTTCATGCCCCGGACAAAGGCCAAGGTGCCTGACGCTCACTCATCTTCAGTCATGCTCTTATTTATGCTTCTCGAGTCCCTTTTTCTCTCCTCTGACGTCCACTCTCCAGCCTTAGGGTTCTGGTCCACCTGATGGGTGACCCTAGCTGTCAGGACTTCCTTCCTCCTAACCGACCGAAGGGGTGGCGACCTTCTGTCTTAGTCACTTCTCTCCAGTGGCTGCTAAGTTCCTAAAAACCAAGATACCAGGCACCCAAGCTGAAAGGGCAGGTTTGCTCAGCTCACAGCTCACAGATGTTTCAGTCCACAGTCAGCTGTCTCCAAGGCAGGGTAGCAAGTGGCAGAGGGGCAGTGGTTCATGGCAGCAGAAGACAGCAAAAGCAATGAGAGAGAGAGAGAGACAGAGACAGAGAGATCTTCTCTCTGTTCCTTATATGGCATGCAGCCCACCTGCCCCAGGATGAGTTTAGCTCTCATACGCTCAATCCCAGCATTACACGGTGAGTCAGTCACAAATTCTAGACTCAGTCACCTCCAAAAAGCTTCAACCATGAGTGCATGAAGCTTTAGGGGACCATTCCCACACAAAGCATAACACCTCCGATTCTGACCAGCGCTGTCCACTGTTTCAAGTCTCCTGATGCCTCAGCCAGCGGCTTCTTTGAGCAACTTGCCTATGTCAAGCTCTTCCCTGATCCTGGCTTTTCAACTTTGAGTTCTCTCCTCTTAAAATCCCATCCACTCCAACGTTTCCCTCAGGTTCTCCGACATCACCTTGCTTCTCAGAGCACCTAGATAGCTCCCAGTGCCTCCCCGACCTCACTGCTTATCAAACGCAGTGCTCTTGTTTGTGTGTGGTCTCACTTCCAAGATCCATGAGCTGGAAGCGTTGTGCCTGGGGTGTTGACACTGCGGGGTAGTGCGACCTTAAGAAGTGAGGCTGGAGGGACGGATGTAGCTGCGCAGTTAGGAGGGACGGATGCTTCTCTCACAAGTCTGCCCTCTCTCTGTCAGGAGGAACTCCCATGAGACCAGGTTGCTCTAAGAACACCCAGAAATTCTCCCGAATCTTCTTGCTTCCCTGCTTGCATACATGCTTCTGCATGAGGCCAGTTAGCTTTCTTCTGGTTCCCTGTTACACGGCAGTGCGGCCATGACACGTCACCAGGGTGCTGGCACCACACTGTTTGGACCTTCTAACCACCGGAAGTGTGGACCGCGTAAGCTTCTTTAGTTAATAAAGTGCCTATCCTTGGGTATGATTACAAAATGGGCCAAAACACTCCCTAATCATTTTGTGTTTTTGCTTCATTCTCTGTCTCTATTCCTAGGCTGTAAATTGCATGAGAGTAGGTACTTTATAGGCCTTTATTCCCAGCACCTACTAGGGAATATTAAATGCTCAATAAAGGTAGTTCCACGAGTGCTTTGGGTGACTCTTTAAAACTTAACTCCAGCAGCGACTTCTTTGAAATCCAAATCCATTTGCACATTCCCTCTTGAATCACATCTGAACCTAGTCCTGACTTCTGGTAGTACCTTCTTTATCTTCACCACAGTATATGAGTAAGGCTAGCTGCTCCTTGCTCAGGCCACACATCTGAGTGTCACTACTGATCATCCCCTCTCTCTCTTTCTCACACATACCCTATCGATCATGCAGTCTTGTATCACCTCCAAATGAGATCTAGAATCTTCTTGCAACTCTACCCTACACTATTACCTTATTAACTGCCATGATTTCTACAAAGTAATCATCTTCTAACTAGTGTTCCCAGACATGACTTTCCTTCACATAAAATCCAAAATTTTGTTTTGAATCTACATCCAGGGACTTTATATCTAGGTTTAAATATTGGTCTGTCTGTCTGTCTCTGTCTCTCTGTCTCTTTCTGTTTCTCTGTCTACCTGCCTCTCTCTGTTTCTCTCTCTCCACCCCCCTTCCCATCCTACAACACCCAGTATGGCCTGTCCTTATCTTCTTTCTTAGCCTGATCCCATCTACCTCAGCTCTTCACCTCCACCCTGACTTTCTTCTCTTCTAGTGCATTCAGGATCTTTTCCTATGCTAGTTTTCTATTAAGAGGTCTCTTCTCCCTCCTCCCACAATGGCCAGCCCACCCCACTTTGGCCTTCAGGCTAGGCTTAAATGTCATCTTCCTGAGAGGCCTTCAGTAAATATAAGAAGCAGGTTCTTACCCCACCTCAATTAACAAGTTTTTCCGTTCTCCACATGACTCTTTCCTGCACTAAAAGATAAGCTCTCAGTCACAGCTTCCAAGTCCGTGCTGCTGTGTGATGTGATCCTGGCATAATGTATAGGATGTTTATGCAAATTATTGTGAGCCACTGAAGGGAAAGCAGGAAGGTAAGGACATAGACAAGCAGGCAGGCAGGCAAGAAGGAAGAAAGGAAGAAAGGAAGGAAGGAAGGAGAGAGGGAGGGAGGGAAAGAGAGGAAGAGAGGGAGGGACGGAGGGAGGGGGGAGGGGGAGGGAGAGAGAGAGGGAGGGAAGGAAGGAAGAAAAGAAGGAAGGAAGGAAGGAAGGAAGGAAGGAAGGAAGGAAGGAAGGAAGGAAATCTTGGAAAGAAAACAAGAGAGCAAAAAGAGGAAAGAGGGAGAGAAAGGATGGGAGGAGAAAGAGGGAAGGGAGAAAGAAAAAGACTTTAAACCAGTTATCCGACCTTTTAGGTTACATAACACATGTCCTGTTAAAGGCGTCTGCACAGAGGACTTAGCATGAGTGAGTACTAATGTGCTGGTTGCTTGCACGCACCACACAAAGCAGACCCAGCCATTTCTTAGCATCCACACTGCATTGTTTCCCAGTCCCCTTGCAGATCCCCAAATCCAAGAACGATGACCTCATCCCTGATATAAAATGCTGCAGTATGAGCACACAGGCTGTGCGCATCCTCCGGTATACCTGCACTCATCTCCAGCTTGCCTACGATACCTACTGCAATGTAAATAATTGTGATACTGTACTTTTAGGGACTGGTAACAAGGACAAAGTCTCTAGGTGCCCGCCACAAATACAATTGTTTTTCTGAACAATTTTGATCTGTGGCTCATGAAATCCAAAGTGCAACTCTGCTACTATTACCCCTAGTTTTGCCAAATAAGCAAAGGAACTTAATGACATGACATTATATTTCACCCAGGTTACCCGGTCAGTCAATAAGAGAGCTAGGTATCTAACCCAGGCAAGGCTGGCTCTAGAACAGTTTTATTTAAAACGCTCTTGGGTGTACCCTCAAAAGACGCAATTCCCATTGGATTTATCTTTAATGTTCAATATCTAGGCTACGGCAGACAATCCGTAAGTGTTTGGTGATTGAAGGAGAGGGCAGAGAAAATCTTCAGACTTCCCCAAGCTCACAAGGGAATCCAGGAAACTCCTTGGTAATTTGGCTGAAGTAAATATTCAGTCAACATTGAATCAAAGGTGAATTGAATTGAGTTACCCCCAAGTAATAGAGCTGGCTAGATCTCCCGAACCGAAGACAGAAAACTCCCTTCTCTATGACTTTGCAACTTATCACTGTCAGGAGGGCTGAGCAGGGAGAGGAGGGGCCGAGCTGGCGTGCACAGAAGAGCCTGGAGAATAATCAATTGAATTCAAACCACAATACATCACGGACGTTTAGAGCCAGAGAGGGCCTGGGAGCACATCTGCTTCTTTTCCTTCATCTCACAGAAGAAGAACGGAAAGAGAAGCCCAGCAGGGGGTACAGCTTCTCCAAGTCACTCAGGTTAGTGAGATATTAGGACGAGGCGTTCTGGCATTTGTCCCTTTCTGCCCCAGAAACTAGCCTGCTCCGTGTGGAATGCAGCTTTTCAACACTCAGCACCCAAAGTTAAAGCAGGAAAGGGTTATTTAGCTCGCAGCTTGTAGAGGTCTCAGTTGGTAATTGACTGGTGCCAAGGCAGGGTGATGTCACAGAGGAGGACGACTTGAGGTGGGCACAAGGCAGCAAAGGCAATGGGAAAGAGACAGAGACAGAGAGAGGCCGAGGCAGAGAGGCAGGGAAGGAAACGAAAACAGAGACAGAGACAGAGAGAGGCCGAGGCAGAGAGGCAGGGAGGGAAACAGAGACAGAGAAAGACAGAGACAGAGATAGAAAGAAGCCTCTTTTTGTCCGTTATATTGTATTCAGTCTACCAGGATTAGGACAGTGCCAGTCCAATCCAGCGTTCACCTACCCTTAATCTCAGCACCTTTAATCCTGGCGTTGCACTACAAATCAATCACACATTCTAGACTCAGTAATCACACACACACACACACACACACACACACACACACACACACACAAATAATAATAATAATAATATGATAAATAAACAAATAATCCATAGGACCACATGAGGCTTTGCAGCTTGGGGTGGGCTGAAGGGATATCCAGACACAAATCATAACAACTGCCAAAGTGCCTGGGTATACCAATCTCTTTCTCTCTAAATAATTGTTAGATAGGTATCCAAAGTTTATTATTGCTTTATAGGCTTATTCAGAACTTGTAACTGTTCTTTAATTAATGAATATTCTGTTGCCCTTTTTAAAATAACTGTCTGATTGCATGTTTTTGTTTAAATATTTGCAGGTTTATAGGGTAATTATTGAGGTTTAGATCTAAAATCCCTGCTGAGGTCACCAGTGTTTGGAAGATGAGCAGATCGTGGGGCGCTGTACTCACCCACTGGTCGACGCGTCCATAATGTCAGGCGCTAATGGTGTGGCTCAGAGTGCGGCCTGGCTGGAGAGGAGTCACGAGGGTGTGGCCCAGAAGGTGTCTTCCTGCCCTCTCCTTGCTTCCCACTCTCTGTGAAAAGCTTTCTCCTGCCGTGGCATTCTGTCATCCTGTTCCTGTCCTGAGCTGCCTCACCATGCAATGAATCTGCCAAAACTGCGAGCCCAAAAACCTTCACTGAAAATTAATAGTGAGAATGGCGTCACTGCTGTGACTTACTTGGCCATGAGGCTTAGAAGCCTTGGAAACTCATTTTAGGGGCAGATTCAGAAAGCTTTGGAGTTATCAGGGAAAGAAGCACTAGGTTTCCGTAAACAGAGTCTAATGGCTGGTTTGGATGAAAGTTCAGAAGACCAGGATATTAACAGGCCTATGAACTGTAAAGGCCAGGGTCAGGAGGTTGCAGTTGGGCGCAGGTACTCTGCTGGCAGTTGGAGGACATGTGTGTAACATTCTGGAAGATAATTTGGCTTTCATGTTTCCCAAATCCTGAGACACTCTAGTAGACCAAGACCAAATGGAGTGGACTAATAGATGTGGGAGAGGAAACTTACAGGAAGTACAGTCCTCACTCTGTGGCATCCGCCCAGCTATCTGCTGCTATCCTGAGCTCAAGTGAGAATCCGAAGCAAAAGCCCAGGCCAAAGGCTACAGAACATTTTCAGTTTTGTATAAAGGAAGGACCTGTGAAGTTGTGGCAAAGAAAACATGCTTAAAAGATTGACATTAAAATGAATCCAAGTACCTAGCAAGCAGAAAATTAGGAGCTGTGATTTAAAGGCATCTCTTTGACCAGACCCGGATGGTACAAGAGTAAACAAACTTAAAAGACTTTACTTTAAGGAGAGAGCCCCAGAGTGCCTCACACTTTCAAGGCCATAGAGGGAAGTGTTTTCCCAAGTTCAGGCATGCAGGCACTCAGAGGTGACTCCAGCCATGGCCCAAAGTGACAAAGCTACTGCTGCAGCCAGTGGCGGATGCGCTTATCCTCCACATGATGCTGGTTTTGCAAGCATGTAGAATGTAACAGTTGCAGCATCAGAGGGGCTCCCCCCAGGACTAAATTTAAAAGAATAAAAAACAGAAATAAAATAAAAAAGCCTAAGACCAGGCAAGCCCTTAAAAAGGCAAAGTATAATACTGCAATTGTGAAGCCAAAGATTCAGTTAGAACTCCAGGAAGTTAGAGATGCCGGCAACCAGAAACGTAGACTAAAGAAAGCTGAAGCTAGAAAACAGGGCCAGCCTGAGAGAATCCACAGGAACAGCAAAGAGCACGGCCTCAGGAGCTGTCCAAGGCCTTTGGCGCTCACATCTCGCCATAACCTGTTGCAGACATAGGGCATGGAGACAGAGGATTTTTTCTCATTGGTTTTTGGCCACATTTGGGTCTGGATTCTTTCTATGCTATTCCTCCAGTTTAGAATGGCAATGTTTGCCTAGTGTCTTTTTATCTTTGAAGGACATAACTTTCATATTTTTAGAGGGTCTCGCAGTTATGAGCTTGGCTTGAGTCTCAGAGGAGTCTGGTGACTTGGACTTGTCAGCAGTGATGCAACTTTTAAGACTTTGGCAACTTTTAGAGATGGACTAAATGCAGTTTGCATAATGAGATGGAGAGGACCCACTTGGAGGCCAAGAGTAGAATACTTCTGTTAAGGTCTTAAATATCCCTCCCAAAGTCTCAGGTGTTTGGAAAGTAATTAGGTCATGGAGGCCCCGTGGATTCATCCATGGAGGAGTCAATGAGCTAAATATGCTTTAGAAGGTGGGGCCTGCCTGGAGGGATCATGGGGCATGAGATCTAGAAGAAAGTCTGTATCAGCTTGCCTATGAGCAGGCCACAACTAAGGCAGGCATCAGGTGGCATTAGCTCTGACGGTATATTTGGTATATCCATGACTCAATTTCACTTTCTTTGCAACCAAGGTTATGTTTTGTTTTGCTTCTTTGTTTTGAGGCAGAGTCTCACTATGTCATAAAGAAAATTGACTTCCTTATATCCTGAAAATCACCCTGGAGACAGCAAAATTCATTCTTTATTACTATCCAATTTATCTCTCTCTCTCTCTCCCTTTCTCTCTCTCTCATGATAATTTTTAATCATTATTGATACAAAAAATTTCTTCTCATTGAACATAGAGAAAGTAGTTGTATACATAATCCAATGTTCCATAATCAAAGTGGGTTATTGGCAAAACTGGCAATATTGGAAGTTGTTGATTTAAGCCTTTTACAGCTCAGCATACTAATCTAGCTTTATGTTTTATGCCTCGTAGTTAAGCTTTTCTGCTGGGTGGTTAAGCACAACTTAAATAAGACCTGTATAACAAAACATGTAACTTTTGTATCTCCCAAGTTCTGTCAGATCCCCTCAGGATTTACTTTGAAACCATGTACAGTGCTTTGTAGAACTGTTCTCAGTATCAGCCATCTGGATAAGTCATGGCCATTGCTTGGCCAATTTGCTCTCTGTGAAAGCCTGAGAGAATATTTTCTCTCTAACTGACTCTCCTTGGGCATACTATATATCATCAATCCCCTTCCTCTGTAACCCCATAATCACCCTGAACAAAAAATTTGGGACACCACTGACTTATAGGATGTTATAGCACAGGTTCTCTTATGTCCTGAGTCTTCACTGACTTTGAAGGGCTAGAGCCAAAATATTGGCTACCCTCACAGCCCTTCTTTTCCTCTAATTTTTGGTCCATAAACTTATATTCTTAACCCTCCAGAAGAAAAGCTTAGTGATACTATTACTCTATAACATAGGTACTTAGCATCACTGTGTTTCTGACTGTCAGCCATCTTAGTCTTAACTTGGAATTGCCTGTCATTTGGTCTTTTAGATGTGTGCTGCTTCTGATGTAATTTTAGTTACTGCTATACTCTCTCTCAAGTAAATGGTTGGTTTACAAGAAAACAAAAATGGTATTAAATGAGAGTAAGAGACCAGGAAAAATACCAAAGGATTGACAGGCTGCAATTTTATATATGCTTAGATTTCTAAATTCCTGTATAAAAATGTGTAACTGCTTTTATCACATTCTATAGAGATTTATTAGAGTATCAATGATTGATAGATAATACCAATTCCAAGTTAAGCTGTAGGTGATTTTAAAAACCAACAGTGACCCACATTTCCTAGTGATCTTTATCTCTTAGGATGAGTTTGCCTTGTCTTTCTTTCTGAATACTTTCTCCAAATCTCTTTGACTTTCAGATGAAAAAGTTAGAGCTTTTTTTCCACAAAACCATCCCTAGTGGCAAAGCAAAAATTCAAAAGTTCTTCAAGAGTAGTAGCTATAATTAAGAATTTTTTAAATCTTCTGTAACACCTCAATCCTGCCTCTATTAGTTCTTCTCCTTCATGTCTCTCTCCCATGTTTGTCACTTAAATATATCACTTAGGTGTATGAATTATATAAATATATCCTACCAAGCAGGCATTCACTATGTATCTCAAGGTGGCACTGAACTCCCTGCGTAGCTCAGGCTGGCCTTCTATCACTTCCTCGGCAGGAGGTTAACGGTCTTCCTCCACCATGCACACCTGTCATGGTCAATGGTTTCACCACATGCCCAGTAGTAATGGACCCAATTGGCACAGATTTGATACCTTCAAAATAGAGACCAAATAAACCTTTCCTTTTTTTTTTAAGTTGATCACATCAGGTTTTTTATTACATTAGTGGGAAGCTAACTATCACATTGTAGGTGGGAGAAAACATTACATACAGGATGAGGAGATAGCATGCTGATGAAGTACTATTCTTTAACAACTTATGTAAAGTTATATATGAAGTTCTAGGTATATAGGATCTAAATATGGATGAAGTCAAATAGGAAGTTTATAGACGGTGAAAAGAAATCTGGTCCCTGAAAAAATATATAGAATTTTGATCTCCTATGCACTATATCATTATTGTTAACATGAATGACAGCAATCTCAGTGAGGGTGTTGGTTAAGATCCAGGAGACCAATTATAGAAGAATGGTGTTCAAGTAGCATATCAGCAAGGACACTCTCAAGTGCAATTCAGAAACACCTCTTAAATAATAAAGGGAATATGTGTCAGCTTGTACAGCAAAAATCTACAATTAGGGCAGCATACACAGACTGCTAAGGGTTGAATACTTCATTATATCATAAATGTAAGGTTGAAAACATATGCTTGTTCCACCCTTCAGGTGCAGAGCTGCAGGGTGTAGTGTGTGTGTCTTTAATTGCGGCACTCAGGAAAATGAGTCAGGAGCATTGCTGTCAGTTTGAGGCCACACTGGGATGCATAGTGTGTTCAGTGATACCTTGAACTACAAGTGAGAACCTGCCTCAAAACAGTATGTGTGATATTTAAATGTTTAGTGTATTTGAGTGATATATTTAAGTAATAAGCATGGGAGAGGGACATGAAAGAGAAGAACTAATAGAGGCAGGATTTAGTTGTCAGAGAAGATTAAAAAATCTTAATCATGGCTACTAAAAGAAACTTTTAATTTTTGTATTTGTCAATAGGAGTGGTTTGTGGAAAAGGTCTCTAAAATCTTCATCTGAAGGTAAAGGAGGTGTGGGGAAGACAGGGAAAAAAGACATGGAAAACTCATCCCAAGAAATAGAGATCACTAGGAAATGTGAGTTACTACTGGTCTTTATAAAAGACCTATATTAATGGCAGAAATAAGGGGAGAATGTGACATTACTATGAGGGGTTGGATGAGATACAGGAGATGACAGCAGTCTTAAAAGTGCCCAGGCAACTATTTGTAGATATTTGACCGAGAGAGAGAGAGAGAGAGAGAGAGAGAGAGAGAGAGAGAGAGAGAGAGAGAGAGAGAGAGGATAGTAAAAAGAAATGAGTGTTGCTGTCTTCAGGGTAATTTTCAGAATACAAGGGAGTCTATCTTCTATAGAGTTTTAGTGAGTTGGCTGATTTAGGCTGGGCTCAACCAGACAGTCTTTTCCCCAACAGACCAGTCGGGTTTCAAAAGCTTCAGTGTGAGCTCTCCGTGGGATGCAGGCTGAAAAGAAATCAACCAATGAATGCCATTCCAGAAGAGGAGCAAGAGCAGAAATACGCAAGACTTATGATGGCTGCAATCCGGCACTGACACACTGCAACTTTTGCTCACACTCCAAAACCGATGGGCTGCTAATGGGAGCTGCTAGAACATCAAAAGGCAAAGGTTGCGATGTATGTGGCACACATGTGACATGGCATGGTTGTGCCATACTGACCATACTGATACAAGAAAGGCCCAAGTGATTCTGAATGGTTCTGTCTGCTGCACCAGAAACTGCAGAGGATTTGGGGGGAGAGAGAGTAGGATTCCCATGCATGGCAAAGACTACTTTTTGCCTTCCCTGAGATTCATCACACAATGAAATCAAGCCTTATGGTAACACACACACACACACACACACACGTATATACACATACCCTTAATGATGATGCTGTTCACAAACCTGTTCTTGATATGAATATAGCAAACACAATTGGAAGAAATGGTGTACAGTGATGTTTCATTTTGGTTTTGACACAGGGTCTCATTGAGCAGTGCAGGCTGGCGTTGAGTTCACTATGTAGTCCAGGCTACCCTCGAACTGGTGATGATGATTCTCCTGCCTCAGCCTCCTGAGTGCTGGGTTTACAGGCATGCAACACCGTGCCTAGTTGGTGTAACACAAACAAGAAAGCCTTGAATTAGTTGGTTTTCCCAAAAATATAGAGTATAATATCCAGTGCCTACAGTTTAAACGAAAGGGGCTTTGTTGGCTCATGGTCTGGTGGCTTGAAGGCAGAAACCTTGTGGAGGAAAGACGCAGCCAGCAAAGCTGCTTGGTTCATGGCAGCTGCAAAGCAGAGCAGCGGGGAGCGCCAGGGAGGACAGCTTAGGGCCATACAGATTCTCAAAGCCACACTGTACGACCCACCCAGTCACATCCAGAAAGTGTGCATTACTAATTGCCCAGGTGGCTCCCCAGCTGATCCAGTTGACTTGATTAAACTTGCTCACTACAAGCCCTGTACTAGGAGTCAGACAACCTGGATTCCACCACCAACTCAGTGTGTTTCCTTCGCCTTAAAATAGAAAGGCTTCAACGAATCAGGAAGCCAGCTTTTACAGCCAGGGCTAAAGGTGAATTAAGAAACCCTTCCCTGCAACAGCTGGATTTACAGTCACGATTGTGACACCGCATGCCTGGGAATTCCAGGCATGGGTGTAATAGTAATAAAACGACTCCCAAATAGTAAGGGAATGTGTTGGACTTGGGATTTCTTTTTCCAATGCATATACAGGAGGAATACATGGACAGTAGGTTCAGATCAGCCAGGACTAACTCCCCGCATAAGGAAACGCTAATGCAGACAACAGCCAAGTAGGTACAAGTAGATAGCACGTTGTATTGATGATAGCAACACAGGCCCAAATACAGCATTTACTCAGATATTTGGGAAATACTTTGCACATTCACACAAAAACAAGAGTCCCCCCAAACAGAGCCTTGTAGAGAGAATACAGCGTATTATATGGCACAAATGTATCCTTCTGACCATTTCATTCATGCTTTCAAAATAAAATGTAGACTTTCTCCTTTCTTGTAAACTTCACTGACTTTTAGCACCTAAAACACTCCCCACCTATGTGTGGCCTTACTTGAAAAAAAAAAAAAAAATGTTGAGAAGCACTGACCTATACATTCACAAAGCTTAAGGACTTCAAAGGTTAATTCATAAATTTACTGTAAAACTAGTAGGATTCTCAGTCTCCGTGTCTCCAGAGGATTACTCCCTCAAGCCCTAAGCAACACATTAAATTCTTCTTCTGGGATCATCTAGAAAGGCACTGTTTATGTTTTGCTCTTGGAAGAATTGAGAAAAGTAGTCACTCAAGTCAATTCCTGTGTATTTCATGGTTCCGAGGAGAAGCTCAGCTGAAAACAACTGCTTGCTATCGAATTTCTTGAAATCTAACTTCTGTAGGAAAATGTAAAACCAGTTGTTTGACAAGTAGACATGTAGCTTACCACAAATACTTAATTTAACAAAATAAACACAGGCCATTGTATACTGTGTGGAGTGGTGAGAGTGCCATTATTCTCTTCACCAGCTGGACATCATGGCTTAAGTGTCCTTTTATCTGGACTACGCAAATGGGATCTTTTCATTTTTTATGAACTGAGGAGACTTCCGGTTCCACAAGGGACTACAGCTCACCCCATGGTCCTGGATTCCTGGCGAAGATGAGCTGGGAACGAGGCTTTCTCGATGTCTAATGGAATGCTCTCTCATTTGCTCTGCCCTTTTCTGTCAGAAGCATGTTTTCCGATTATGTGCCACGAAATGCATTATTCGCATTCACTCTCCAGAGAGCACTTTTGAAGCATCCTTGTTCTTGTACCCAGTCACTTAGTTCAGTGGCTCTGTGAAATCTGTGGCTCGGAAACCTTCCTGTTGCTCCTAATTATTCCACTTCTTAGATTCCTAGGACGTGTGCACCTGATAATCAAGAGTTATTCACTGGAAGTCTTCATTACGTTGGATGGAGATAATGCAAATTTTATTCGTGAAATGCTACTCAGAGCCCCCTTTTTGAATGAAGACGATGATTTACTTACATTTTCAGAACACACACAATAGGTGGAGAATTAAAATAATGGACAACAACTAATAGAAAACAGGTGTGACTCTGAAACTTAAATTGCGCATTTTCTAGTCTTGGAGCAATTCTGGGGAAAGAATGTTTACCATACAATAATAGAGATAGCAAAAAAAAAAATGAAATAAACAATAAATTCTCATTGAATGAGTACGGTTTCCCATCTGGAGCCCATTTCAGCATCTCTCTGTGCAACCAAAAATGAACACACGAAGATTGCTAAACTAGGTTGATTTTTTTCCCCTAGAGTCTGAGAAGAAAAATTCAAGAGTGTAATTTGATTTTTGTAAAATATTTTCTAAACACGTTCAGGGGCTGTTATCATTGAGGTTGAGGAATTTGCACCAGGTCTGAAGTTCTTGTAGTAAGGTGTATGCCTTGGATCCATGAGAGAAACTCATCATTAATGTCTACAACTGGGGAGGCAACAAATTTAAGGGAAGAGCACAGAGAACTGATGGCCAAGCCCTCAGGCCAGTTCCTGCTGTGTGACAACTTATAGGAGGAACAGAAATAATCTTCTGGTCTTTAATGCCTAGAATTCTTGAAATTTGAAAGGACAACTGTGAGTGCTTATTTTTGACATGCTGGGAGCCCTCTTGTCCTAATTCTGACTAGTACCACCAGCCAGTTTTGATCAAAGGGCCATCGTGTCTGAAACACTTCATTTCTTTCTGTTCTGAGATCGGAGTCACATGCTACTGAATGCATGCTGAGTCACATGCCAACCCTGGTGCATTTCTGCAGATGCCCTTGTACGGATGGACTGAAATAGTTCAGAGGGGAACAAGATGGGACACAGTCTGATCATGTTGCCTTTGAAGAATGCTGTGCTGGTAGGATTCTCTAGAGGAACAGAACAGAATGGTACACATGATTGTCTGTACACTAGAGAGCTAGAGGACCCACTGTTCAACTCAAGAAGCTTGAAGCCGTGAAACAAGAGGGGTCGGGGCTGTAATACCAGTCGGAGACCACAGGTGGGGAAGCTCCCTCAGGAAGCATGGCTATGAGTCTACATTGGATGGCTGGAGAAACTGGAGTCTGATGACCACAGGGGATAGCTTCGAAAGATGCACCTGCGTAAACCCAACAGAATTTTTTAAAGTGAGTTGCGAGCCGGGTGTGGTGGTGCAGGCCTGTAATCCCAGCACTTGGGAGGCTGAGGCAGGAAGATTGGTGTGAGTTTGAGACCGGCCTGGGCTACAAAAATGAGCTCAAGGCCAGCCTGAGCTGCATAGTGAGACCCTGTCTCAAAAAAAAGTAAAAAATAAAAAATAAAAATAAAATAAAAATAAAGTGAGTTGCGATGTCATTCTTTTCTCCTTTTGTCCCATGAAGGCTACAGTAAACTTATTGATTGGTGTTTGCCACAAACAGCACAGGTCTTCACCCCTCAGTCAATTGAACTATATACCAATCATCTCTGGAAACACCCTCACAGATCTGTGTGTTCCTAAGCTGCTAGATATGTCTCAATCCAGTATCATAGATATGCATAATGATTAATGGTCACAGCTCCTATAATTTGATAGTTTGAATCCATAATGTGCCTTGCACATACACCAAGGCACAAATAAGAAAGCCTAATTCTCAGCCTGTTGCTATTGGTGCCTGGTAGAAATTTTAAAATACGGAATCTGGTGAGAGGTCTTCTAGTTATTGGAAATAGGCCCTTGAAGGAGATAGTGGTTCTTCCCCTACACATGCCCTAATCAGATGAGAGTGTTTGCTTCCACAGATATTCCAACCATCACATTTTTTCCACTGTCCACCTAACCATGACCAAAATCTCCTAAGGCTATAATTCAAAATAAAACTTTTTTCTTTATAATTTGACCATCTCAAGAATTATGTCACAGAAAACATAAATACTTTGCGATGAACACAAAGGCTAAGCCCATTGCAAATCCAGGCTTAAGTAATAAAAAAGGGGTGACCACCTAACGTGACAGAAAGCAAGGACCTCCTAAATAAAAGTGGTCAAAAGTGGTCACTTCCTCCCCATGTCCTATTTGGGATAGCTTTCCTCTTCCCAAGAGAGTCTAGCCAAGGGTCCTCAAAATACTCTTTCATGGCCAATTGGAACCAAACATTTGGAGGCAATTTTAGAGCCATCTAATCCAAGAATCTATGAAAAGTCATACCCACTACAAATTTTGGTTTCAAAATTTATGAGGAATCTGAACCTTTCCCCAAATATTCTGACTCAACAGAGCTAAGGAAGGGCCCAAGAATCTTTATGACAAACTCCCAGATGGTCCCAGTGTTGGTAAATGAACTTAAAGAAATGCTAGCCAAAGTTTCTGTGACACGCTGGTACTTCAGAATGTTTAGGGAAATGTTTTTCACTTCCAGCAGGCAGACAAATTTGGCTATTAAAAAGAACTCACTGCTCCTCAGCCTGCTGCTGCCAGCTCTGCATTCTGGAACCACCTGTTGCAACTCTCATCCTACAATGAAGTTCTAAGATTAGAAGGCATTCATTAGTCCCTTACCCAAGGCTTCTCTCCTCCATTTAGTTTCTTTCAATAATTCCTTACCTCACTCACAATAAAGTTCAAACTTATGAACCCATAAGACTCACCATGACCTGGCCCATAATGCCTTGCTCTAGGCTTGTCTCCCTTCAGCGTTTGCCTTATATATTACATTTGTGTTGAGCCCAAGAGCCATTTTTCATACTCTTTGACAAACCAGGTTTATTTGCTTCTGCTCACAGCCTGTCCTGGTAGAAAGGTGTCTATGACATTGCTTCCTTCTCCATTCTTGCCTTGAAGTGCTCAGCCTTTAAGACTCACCCAACCTGTTAGACTCTAAGGAACCACCATCACCACTGCAGTGTAGGTTCTCTGTACTTTTCATGTAAATTAAACCACAGATTCTCTAGCCTCCATCAAATATGTTATGCATTACTTTTCCATTAGAATTATTTGGTTTTTTTTCTATCCACTGGGGTACTCAAGTTCAGAAACATTATCTTATTATTTGGTTGTTGTTGTTGTTCCAACCAGTGTCTGACCTACAACGATTATTCAGTGAGTTGAACTGTATCCTCCAAAGCCTAGCATAGAAGACCCATCTTTAGCAAAGCTGCTGCCCTCTTGGTCACAGCTTTTTGAGAGAGGGAGCATGTGTCTGTCTTCTCCTATATGTAAACACCGTGCAATGCTGTGAGGCTTCCAAATGCACTAGTGCCTACTCTGCCATTAAAGACTATATGGTCATATGAGGACAACTGCGTCATATGATGTAAAAACGCAAAAGTATCATAGGATGGCATGGACACAGAGAGAATCACACTTGAAAAAGAGTAACATTTTCCACTCAACCAGCATACCAGGTATTTATTGAAAAAGTTATCTGCCAGTGAAAATTCTAATAAGCATTGAATAGCATGACAATAAACAAAATAAATTTCAAAAAATTCTTTTCCACCATGGAACTCCTATGCAAATGAAATAGAAAGTGGGCATATCATCAAAACCTCAGTAGTGATAAGGCTGTTGGAAAACTTTAGGGACAGGAAGACTGGCAGAAATTGTAGGGTACAAGCAGAAGGGGCAGACAAAGAGCTCTCCCTAAAGGTAACATCAAGGTTTGTAGACAGAGGGACCAGTGGCTGAGCCGGAGGGCCTGATACAACATCCTACAGGGGACTTGACTCCCACTTATCCAGGGGCAACAAGGAGGTGAGTACAGTGCAAATGAGGAGATGGCACCAGGGTAGAAATCTCTGAAGGCATGGCATGGCTTTGCCTTTCGTCTTGAAGCTCTTGAGAGCCAGCCAAGCATCTGGAGAGGAGTGGTGTGGTCCCAGGCACACAGCAAGAGAATTCCCTTTGTCATGCGATAGGGACAGGAGGGAGGCATGTCCACCCCCTAGCTTATGCAGGTTGTCCAGGCACAAAACACACAAGTTAAAGATCTTTACTGTCTTTATCTTTTTGTCTTAGACTCTGGTGGTACTTTTTTCTGAAAAATAGAGTAGGTCATCTGACAGGCTGAGCAGAAGAGGCAGCTTTTAGAGGCCGAGAAAGGCTGAAGATGCAGAAACAAAGAATAAAGAGCAAGTCAGTCACTTCGAAGTTATTTTCCATGTAACGTGGGCACAGGGAACAAATGACAGAAAAAACAGTTCAACAGTAGGTGGTCGTTTTTTGTGAAAGAATTGGGGCAGAGCGGACTTGAGTATCATGCTCCTTGTTTATGGCTTGTTTGGGAAATTTGGCTGTTTTTTGTCATTCTCTTGATTTCTCAAAATTTCAGATAACACCTTAGTTTCTGTTTGATGATCAGCAACTTCCGCGTAAGTGACTCCACTTTGATATCTAACCTGGTCTGCTGGAGCCAGGGACCTAGTCTGAATTAATGAGCTCTTATTGTCTATGTGACCAGTACTATTGTGCCTCTTGGCCTCAGAAAGGTTAAGGGTCAGACTCAGGAGAACACAGCTAAGGGTATTCCAAGTCTCAAATGAGTTCAAGTCCAGGTAGCAGCACTGCCATCCAGAAAGCGTAGAGAGAAAAAATGCATTCCTATGAGGCACAAGGAGAGCACAGTCAGGGGACAGGGGCTGAGTGCAGGAGCCAGAAGGGAAGGCCTGAGGTCCTTGAGGGGAGCCCCATCTGGCTCAGTTTTTATCCCTAAGCCTCCATATCCCTGAGGAGCCACTCCTCTCTCCTTCATTCCAAATACAGACTCCCCCAAAGTGTCTTTCTTTCCATTTCCATTTTGGTATGCGAGATGAGTTGGTATTTCCAAATTGAAATCTATCCTGGCATAAAAAAGGAAGCAATTATAGAAGCTGCAAAGCACATCCAAATAGGTAAACTCGCCTGTGCGCTGGGCTGCGGAGGGCCTCTGTAGCTTCTCAGAAGCTCATGCTGAGGGCTCTTCTTGCACACCGCTCTTCCACCTGGTTCTTGCTCAGTCCTGGGCTCTGCCAGCTCCTCTTTATCCTGCCAGCTTCTGTTGCTGTCGTCCCTTTCCAGCCCTCCTTGGCTTTGGCAATCCCTATGATTCTGTCACATTTGCTTGCCCTCAGTGTCTTTCAGGTAGAATGTAAATTGCAGGAGGCCAAGGTCGGGCATGTCTTGTTCACTGACACGTAAGAGGCTTTGTGTAAATATATGTTGTTCGGGGCCATTTTTCAAGCCACCAAGCAAATGTAAAAGATCTTTCTTAATCAAAACACGTTTTCCTTATTTCCCAAGGGTCCCAACAAATCTCCTAGTGTTTGCTGAAAATTTAACTGAAGTCCAACAAACGCCTCATCCTGTTAGAGTTTGGATACTCATTCGGTCCACTTTGGGGGCATTAGGGATGGGGACAGGAGAAGCCAGGACGAAGTGCTGAAGCCCTGGGGAGGCTGAGGGAAGCTGACTCTCATGCAGATGAACACAAATACACCCAGGCTCCACATCCCTCTTCATGACCCAGCATGAATAGACATAGTTCGAGAATGACGTAATACAAGAATCCACTAGCTCACCCACCCCTGTGTGCTTTCACAAAATCAAGAAAAAAAAAAAAAAAAAAAACTGATAGTCAAGGAAAAACTATGATACCAAATTATGGGGGTGGGGGGTTTCCATACCAATAAAAAATTCATCAATTCTCTGGACACCACTTATAACCTGTCATTCACATCAATTCTGACATTACAGAGTTCGCATCAGATCCCAAGTTTAGAGGCTCCATGCAGCAAGACTGCCCCACTTTGGAGGCAATCACTGGTCCCAGGCTTCTGGAGTTTCCAGCTATCCAGGCTAAAACTCAGAAGTGCCTATGAGCTCCTTAGAAATTCTTGCTGTAGGTCACAGAACTCAAGAAGTGCTTTATTACGTTGACTAGCTTACTTTAAAGAATATTATAAAAGTTACAAGTAGAAAGCTAGATAAAAGGAACAGAGGGTGAAATCTAGAAGTGTTCAAATCACAGCAGTTTCTGTCCCCGCAGAGTTTGGTGCGTGTCAGCCTCCTGGTACAGGGATGCATTCACCAACCTAAATAACTTTGAACCCTATTGGTTAGGGCTTCTGTAGAGAATCCATTGCACAGACATGACTGGTTATTCCTTGGCCATTGATGACTGAGCCTATCTCTAACCCCTCAGTCTTGGAGATTGTAGGGCGAGACTATGAGTTCTGAATCTCTAAACAGTGGTTGGTTCTCTGGTGACCAGCCCATTCTCCAGGATCATCTCATCAAAACAAAGGTGCAGAGCATTGATAAAGCCCTACTATGGACAACAGAATACATCCCTATGCCTCGGGAAGTTTCAAGGCTTTTAATGGCTTTGGGAACCAAGGACAAAGAAATACCTAATTTCATTATAAGGGGCTAAAAGATAGAGAGGGGGAAGAGATATGATCAGTTAACAGATGTGAACAGAAACCAGGAGAAAACTTCTTCACATCCCTAAACGTATGTTGAAACCTAGACTCAAAACCCTAGGTGGTGATCAACCACCACGATATTGTCAGGTTCAGCTTTTCAGTGAACTAATGAACTTTCTAGACTATTAACCTCTGCCAGTCCAGAAGCTTCTTCTTTTCTTTTTCTTTTTCTTTCTGTATTTAGGACAGGGAATACAGGGTCTACAGGGTCTCAACACGTAGACTGGACTTGCAATGACTCTCCTGTTTCCAGCCTTCCAAAGTGCCACGGCCCAGTCTCAATTGCCAACTCAGTACCCCCTGAGGGCTGAGCCAGAAGGGCATGCCAAACCCAGGCTGCTGCGCTCTGCCTAAGCAGGCACTTTAGTCGACTGAGCTATCAGGCCGGCCCCATTTTCTCCTCCTCCTCTTCTTCCTCCTCCTCTTCCTCTTCCTCCTCTTCCTCCTCCTCCTCTTCTTCCTCCTCCCCCTCTTCCTCCTCTTCCTCCTCCTTTTTCTTTTTTCAACTTTTTGAGACAGGGTCTTGCTATGCAGTTCAGGCTGGCCTTGGGCTCACTTTGGTAGCCCAGGCTGGTCTCGAACGCACACTGATCCTCCTGCCTCAGCCTCCCAAGTGCTGAGATTATAGTTGTGCACTACCACACCTGGCCCATCTTCTTCTTTTGAAGTATCTTCCTAACCCAAAACTTTTCCCACCTGTCCCACTTACCTATACCTAATATAATTTCTCTGTGAACAATGTATGCCTTTCTTCCTCTAAATTTCACTACAAAAATATTCTTGGTTCTTAGGTCTGGTGACCATTTTCCCAAGTGCTTTCTGATCTTGCTACCACGAGCTGCAGAACTCACCCTGGGATCTGGTCCGAGTATCTCTAATGGTTCAATACACTCTTTTATTTCAGAGTCCCGCATTTTCATGTGTATTGCATTGATACTCCCAATTTGTTCCCTTATGGAGCTCTGTGGGTCTGCGAACAGTTATGCTCAGTAGGCCTCGGCCTGCGACCTTCCTCTTATTTTCACAGAGTTTCCCCATAAACACTTTCCCTCCCAACTGTATCTCCGTGTCTGCTTCTGGAGAGCCCAGCCTGTGACCCCACAGGCTTCCCACTACCAATCCACTGTGTACTTCACTGAGAATCACAGATAGGCTTTTTAAAGTCTGAAGAACAGACCCTCAGCACATCTTTGCCTGAGGCAAAACAGGGCAGAGATCACAAGGTTTCTATTATGCCAAAATCTCTCCAAGGTAAACGCTGCGTGCAGGCGTCTAAGCCCCTGGAGTTGCTGCTATTTATATTTAATGTGCAAACACTCTGAGGAGAGCTGCGTGTAGAAATCAGATCAAAACATTTATCCTCACAGTGTCTTGGAGAAAAAAAAAAATTATTAGCTGGCTGTATAGTGAGAGTTAAAAGAAAAATGGAGAGAAAGAAAAAGGAGGGAAAGTGATCAGTTGCCACTAGATAAACAGAGCAAGCGCCTCAGAGAGCCAGGGCTGCCGGTGGCCACTCGCAGACGTTGTTATGCATGGCTACCAAAGCACTTGTAGAGCGACTGCAGACCGTGTCTGACACCGCCTCCACTGACCTTTTCAATATTGCCCGGGCGAGTGCCGTGGAGCTGGTGTTTCCAGAGGAATTCAAATCGAAAAGTACTCAGGCAGAAAGGATTTGGCTGTGGGCAGCCCCTACCAGTCTCGTCACGTTTAAGCTTGTCATTCTTATGTAAATTGCAGTTCTTTATTAGCATGGCCAGTCTTCCACCCAGGTGCAGGACACACTCATCTAAATGGCAACGGGCCGCATCTGCCCGTGCTGAGGAGCCTGGCAACTCTAGAGATGGCAGCACAGATCCTGCCTCCCCAGATGGGGAGAGGAGATGATCTGCGAGGGCCCCACTTGAAAGCACAAAAGGAGGATTTGACATTCAAAGAGAAAGGGAGGGCTACGTAAGGCTTGCCATTTTGTAAGTTGGGGAGGGGGGTTCTATTTATAAGTTCCCCAAGAAGAGCACCCTCCTCATTCCTCACCTCCACACAGTTCCTTGGCAGAGGAACAGGAGGCTGCCCTGGGAGGCACAGGCCGCCTTAGAGAGGCTGAGTTGGAGGTGGTGACACCACCGCTTATATAATAATCCTTCTCTTCCTTCTCTGCTGCTGAACGCGAAGCCAGAGGATGCGGGCAGCCAGCGGGAGGGAGCCGGGAGGCAGCTGGGTATTCAAGGTCTCCTTCCCAAGCCTTTGTCTTATTCCCATTCCCTGCTTCCCTGGCAGAAATACAGTGGTTCGCAAAGGGTGGTTCCCCAGGTCAGCAGCACCAGTACCACCTGAGAACTCAGCAGAAGCGCAGGCGCATGTGCACATGCGCGCACAAACACACACCGGAGGAGAGGCTGCGGGGGGGGAGGGGCAGGCTGTGCAGGGCCCAGCAGTCCGAGTTTGGCAGGCTTTCTAAGTGATTGTGGTAGGTATCAAACTGGGAGAACCACGCCCCAGTGGTAATCCATTTCTTTCCCTTTCTCTCTCTCTCTCTGTCTCTGTCTCTCTGTCTCTCTCTCTCTGGGAATTTTAGCCAGATAAGGAGAGGGGACAGAGGCAACTCACCACTGTCTCTACAGTAAAGGTTGCCTTAGGCCATGTAATCTAATATTTGAGTCCAGGTGATTTTTTTTTTTTTTTTTTTTTTTTGTGGGACCAGGTTCGAACTCATGACCTTGCACTTGTCCAGCAGGCACTTGTGCCTCGGAGCTATCTCCCCAGCCCCAAGTCCAGGTGATTTATAAACAATGAAAGTATATCTGCCTCATAGTTTTAGGGCTTGGGAAGCCCAAAAGTATGGTGGTGACACCTGACAAAGGCCTTTGTGCTGAGTCATAATGTGACGGAAAGACGGAGCAGCAAGCTTGAAGTAGGAAATGGAACCAAGCTCACCCTTTGCAGCAGGAATTCACTTCTGCATCGATCTCTTCCTGAGAGTAGTGCCCTTGCGGCCTGATCCCCTCTTTAAGGTGGCATCGCTTACTGCCATTCTGATAATAACCTCAACATGGAGAAGACATTCAAACCACAGCAGAGGCATTTTAGGGGAAGAACAGCTGCTCTGCTTCAGAAAGCAGGGTCAGAACTTAAAGTTCCAAAATCAAGAGCCAAGGAATGAGAAGAAAGTGGTTCTGCCAGGCATGGTGGCGCACACTTGTAATCCCAGAACTTGGGAGGCTGAGGCAGGAGGATTGACGTGAGTGCAAGACCAGCCTGGGCTACGAAAATGAGCTCAAGGCCAACCTGAACTGCACAGTGAGACCCTGTCTCAAAAAAGACAAGAAGAAGGAGCAGGGGAAGGAGGAAAAGAGGAGCAGGAGAAGAGGAAGAGGAAGAAGGGGACAAAGAGGACGAAGAGGATGAGGAAGAAGAAGAAGAAGAAGAAGAAGAAGAAGAAGAAGAAGAAGAAGAAGAAGAAGAAGAAGAAGAAGAAGAA